>JASCZW010009968.1:0-39308 GCA_034211315.2 Aedes japonicus
CTTATTATCTTTTCACCTCCCAACGTGACCAATTCCGATTCCTAAAATGCGAAAATCTACTGGAAAATACAGTAGCAATGAAAGGAAACGGGGAAAAATCAACACAATTCGGTTCGGTCGTGGTCGTTTTGATTCACGCTAAAATTGCTACTCAACCTCCATCCCCCTCCCCCTTTCTTCCTCACGCGCATCTCTTTCTTTTGAAGCAATACTAAGCTTTTTTCACCCTCTTGGTACTTTACTCCTCTTTGTAAATGCTAGGAATGAAAACAATCCAGTTCTGCTTTCGGTGGGCGGTCGTTTTTTTTTCTCACTCTCGCTAGGATTTCGGAGAAAACGGCATTAGCGGTTGTTAGGGGTTGGTGACTGCACGTGAGAAACGGGACTGCTCTTTTGTCCCAACGCTGGATCGGTGGGCAACGATGGGAACTGGAAAGTACTGCAGAAGTGTGGGACATTTAGACGGTCCATTGCATAGACGCATTGAAGAATCAAGACGCGAATAGAAGCAACCGTTGAATATCTACTGTACATGGAAAAAGGGCTCATCAAAACGAATTATCTTAAGGAGGGATACCTTTGATATTTTCAGAGACAACTTGGAACTGCATTCGACAAAATTCATCTTTTTCTTCCGACATTTCTGTTAATGCATAGAAATGAGTAAAATTCTTCATCTGAAAATATATATGTTAACTTTTACCACAGAGAACAGGCATACAGGCTCGAACATTTTTTCCCCAATTTACTGTGTAAACTTTTAAAAGCAAACCGTTGGAAAAACAACGCCCCCTAGTCTAGGTTTCACCAAACTAAAATTGACAGGCTATCAAATCTCAAGGTGGGCAAGTGGCGCCATCAACATACGATTTACCAAAACTAACGGAAACGAGCTGTAATTTTAAAATGACAGTTACAAAAATTTACACACGATTGGCACTCCAGCTTGGATGTCTGTTCTCTGTGCTTTTACTTAACTGCTTCTGGTATTGATTGGAAAACATGAAGAGCTCACAAAAGGAATTGTAATGAAAACATAGTTAAATATGATTTTAGTATACTGAAAATTTGTTTTCGTAAATTGACTTGCACTAGTTTCGTAAACATGAATTTCGTTCATAGAACAGATGTCTCGTTTATTGCATTGGCTAGTATCTGATTTTACACTTCAATCTTTGTCATTACTTCATCATAACTGACAATATCAATATATTTGATAATATTTTCTTATTGATTTTGCCCATAGATTATTTAAAAATCACTATTTTTTGTTTTGTTCATTTGTCTTTAACACCCTTTCAATTATATCTTCCCTGTTTTTCTAACTCTGCAGAAATAACTATTAGGCCGGTAAAACAAAAATTGGGATTAGGCAACAGTAAATTAAATGATGTATAAATGTTAGTTTTGTAAAATATCAATAGATTTAACAAACTTTTGCAGGATACCTCAAATCAAGATTTTGGTGAACTGCTGCTATCGCTGAAAACGAACGAAAACGCGCTTAAGCGCGGAGCCACAGAACTCTGCACTTTAACACTTCACAACATTTCTTGCATTACAAGATCAACCATGAAGATCATATATAATAGATACGAATGATTATAGTATTTTTCATTTACATAAATATATACATTATTAAGGTCTGTATCCACATTAATCCGGACACCTTCAAATCATTGTAACTTTTGAAATATTGCACGTGGGAATGAAAAATTTCACTGTGGTATAGCTGAGAGTCTATGATGAAAAAGACTATGATTGATGTTGACATTTCATGTTTAGTATTCAAAATGGCGACGAAAGAAAAACAAGTGCGCGAGCGAATTTTGTACGGGCTTACGGCAAATCCTGACTTGTCAATACGGGACCTTGCAAAAACATTGATTTGCCTAAATTCACTTGTCACGATGTGCTCAAATCATTTTCGGAACGTTTGACAGTGGAGAGGAAACCGAGAAGTGACAAAAACATTGGACGCGCTGATCCTCTCATGGACCGAAAGGTGAAAAGGATATTAACGAAACAACCAAATCTATCCATTCGAACGGTGGCTCGTATAATAGGGATGTCGCCTGATTTTGTCCAAAAATCATAACAACGTTTGGGACTTAAGTCATATAAAGTTAAAACAGTTCAAAATCTCAACGACAAACAGAAGGCAGCAAAATCACGGGCTCGACGTTTGTACTGCGAATGTTGAACGAAGTTTTCATGCGTTGTTATGGACGATGAAACTTATGTCCTGGAGGATTTCAAGCAGCTTCTACGGCTGGCTTTTTTTTCTGCTTTGGCCAAAAAGGCTACAACTGAGCATTTCAGATCGAAGAAGGCATCGAAATTTCCCAAAAAATACCTTGTGTGGCAAGCAATTTGCACGTGTGGCAAAAAGACTAAATCTTTCGTCACTACAGGCACAATCAACAAGGAGATCTATCAGAAAGAGTGTCTGCAGAAGCGATTGCTACCCTTCATCAAAAGTCACAAAGAAAAACCTTTGTTCTGGCCCGATTTGGCATCGTGCCACTATGCTAAAACTGTGATGGAGTGGTACCAAGCCAATCAAGTGAACATTGTACCAAAAACCTCAAAGCCCAGAGCTACGACCAATCGAGAGATATTGGGCTCTGATGAAGCGGAAGCTTTCTGGAAAGAAGCAAGGAAGCAAAGACATCAAACACCTCCAGCAAATTTAGACAAAGACAGCTTCTACGATTTCTGAAGAGTCTGTTTAAACCCTAATGGACGGAGTTAAGCGCAAAGTTCGAAAATTTTATGCAAATACCGAATAACTATGTTTTGTCTTCACGAATTGTTAAAACACATCCCATGAATCTGAAATAAACAATTACGACGGAAATATAATGCGAAATTTATGTTTTATTCATAAATTCATGTTTTGAGGTGTCCAGATTATTGCGGATACAGACCTTATATAAATATTTCATGGCAATGGGAGGGACTCTCATCACTCTGGATGGGGAGAGTGGGAATGCCAACTCTCCATTCCTAACAGTCTTTGAATAGAGGGCGGGCTCTTCTCATTACACCTTTGTGTATAATGCACGAAGTGAATTTAGTGAAGGCCAGCCAATCGCTGTTTCTCTTTTATCGTACTCATGCATGATGATGTTGCTACTGGCATGGGCGGGTATAATTTATGTATTCCAAGATAAAAATTACCTGTCGAGTGGTATAACTGCATACTCATTAATCAAGCATCTTCTCAAGAGTAATTATGGTCTAGTGAGATTAACCACAGCTCTTTCAAAAAGTACAGTCACAAACCATGTCAGAAACATAGAAAAACGCTGGACAATTCCACGTGGTTGCGCATTTTTTAAATCACATTTTGAGTCGATAAAGTAGATCTGTCAATCATTCATGTAACCAACAGAGAGATGTTTCATCTTAATTTGTGGCAAAATGTTCGTACATCGCTCGTTCAGATCTACTCTAAATAGAGTAACTTTCACTCAGTTTCGTATTTCCATGCTAAATGTCAAAAACTGAGTAACTTGATATAAGGAAACTGAGTAAATGCTACTCTGATTGTAAAAGCGCTTACTTATCAGAATAGAGTAATTACAATGAACCTGTCAAAAGCGAAAAACGTGGTTCAGTCAATCAAAAGTTTTCAAGATGGGACGGCTGTAGGTTGTAATCAACAATCATTCTGACGTCGAAATGCCGAATTCAATCCATGAATTACAATCAATCCAGAAAATTCAAAATTTATAGTATTTTGACACTTCCGTTTCGACTGGACAGTTGTTGGAAACAATTAACAATTTCATTAAAATTAAATAAAGACTGTATTCGATGAAATTTGGACACACGCAATTGTTCGTAACTTTTTAGCGTGTGGGTTAAAATTATTGAAATTTTAACTGAATGTATTTCATTGTGTTGTGTCAATTGTGTAATGAGTTTCGTGAAAATCGGTTGAGTGATTTCAGTGATGGCTTCGAATGAAGAAATAGTGCGCCAACAAATTTTGGGCACTCACTTCGAAAACCCAAACGCTTCTCATCGATGGATCGGAAAACAGCTCGGAATCGCACACTCAACCGTATCTCATGTGATCAAAACGTTCAAGGACCGTAAGACAACCAAGCGGAAAAATGGTAGTGGCAAAAAACGTGACACATCAAATCCGGAGAAGGCCAGGATGGTATTGAACCAATTTAAGCGTTATCCCAACATTTCGATCAGGGATGTTGCGAAAAAGGCGAAAGTTTCAGTTTGTTTTGTGCAGAAAACAATGAAACGTTCTGGATTACATGTGTACAAGGTCCAGAAGGCACCGCACCGGAGCGATAAACAGAACTCGGTGGCCAAAACTCGTGCAAGAAAACTGTACAGGGAGTGGCTTACAAAACCGTTCTGCATAGTGATGGACGATGAGACCTACATTAAAGCCGACACCAAACAAATGCCAGGACAGGAACACTACGTCGCCACCTCTAAGTTGGCCGTTCCGGAGAGAGTACGGAAGAAGAAACTGTCAAAATTCGCCAAAAATTCCTTGTCTGGCAAGCGATCTGCGGATGTGGCAAAATGAGTCAGCCCTTCATCACCTCTGGGACCGTCAACGGACAAATCTACAAGGACGAATGCCTCCAAAAACAACTTCTGCCCTTCTTGAGATCTCACGATGGCCCGACACTGATTTGGCCGGATTTGGCATCTTGCCACTATGCCCGGCCCGTCTTAGACTGGTACAAAGATAATAATGTAGTTTTTGTACCAAAAGACGTCAACCCTCCAAACACTCCATGAAGGAAAAGCTCGTTAAAATTTAAAAAACTTATAGAAAATGAACTTGAACTAAGGAAAGTGTGGTTAGAAGTAAGTAAGCAAGTCGGTCCTATCATTGCTAAAAAATTTGATGAAAGGGGTCAAGGCAAAGGTGCGGGCATTTGGGTTGGGAGAAGAGGTTCAATAAACCAATGATGTCAAAGCTTCTTTATTTCCAGAAAGTTTGAAAAGAAACGGGCTCAAGGAAAAATTTTGGTGACCTTTTTTGTGTGTCCAAATTTCATCGAATACAGTCTTTAATGAATAAAATTAGCCACTGAATACAGTTTACATAAATTTTGACAAGTGACCTAGTTAATCAGAATTGAGTAACTCCATAGCTACTCTAATTAGAGTAGTACCAGTTTTAACGAAACTGAGTCGTTTTTTACTCTGTTCTGAGTAATTACAAACGAACGTGTAGCTCGTTGTATTGTTGTCGTACGATGCACGAATGTTCTTTCTGTGTGAACAAATGGTTCGTGCTTTTGACAGTTGCGCGTCTATCATTAATTGCGAAGGTACCTTCATAATAACAACAAATCGGTTTCTTAGCAGAAAACACCTTATATTTAGATCTCGAAGTATAAACTAAAATTAACTTCGACGTTCTGCCAGGCTTTATATAAAGCTGTGAACAGTTTGGTTATGTTCGCCACTTTACCTTGAATAACCTGTGAATCCAAACACGACCACAAATGTTAAGATCTGGTGATTGTGGTGGCCATTTCAACAGTTTAAGGCGATTTACTTTGACGAACGCAGTTGATTTACGAGCTGTGTGCTCTGGGTTTCCTTGAGACCCATTTAAGCAGCAATTCCTACAAATTTTCATTGCTTATAATAATGCTTATATTAATGCACGAGATCTCCGGACCACGCGAAACACACCCATACCATAATACTTCCTCCTCCATGTTTTATAGCCTTCCGTACGTTCTGCTCCTCCAAGCGTTCTCCTGTCTTCCTGATTTCGTCACAAGGGCACTGTTTCTTACGAAACAAATCAATTTTCCCTCATCAGACCACACCACCCGTTTCCAGAATTCAGCATACTTTTGAGCAAATTTTAAACGTTTGATTTTGTTCACTCTCCCAATCAGAGGGCGCCGACTTTGCATACTTGCTCTTCAATCCTGATTCTTGCAGTTTTTAGTAAGCAATTCTTTCTGATAACTTCAAATTCAAATCCTCACGTTTGACACCACTCGTTATTGATGAACATCTTCTTGCTTCTGCAAGTTTGCACAGTTTCCAAATTTAAACACGAATAATAACCACAAACTAGTGAAACACGAAAAAAATCTTATGGCACATACAACATGTAAACAATCATGAGAGGAAATGTCAGTCTCAGCGACTGGGAACGAGAAGTACACAGTAAAATATAATTAGACGGAATCAATTTCAGTATTTTTTTTTTTAATCAATAGAAAAGTCAAGTGGTGTAGATAAAATCTAAAAGATAAATAAAAACTAAGCCAACTTTCCAGACATAGGCGAGAGCTTATAGTGTATTTTTTATTATATCTTTGTTTATTTTCAATCAAAATTTAAAAAAATTTAAATTCAATTCAATTCGAAGCGATGATAAATTATGTTTTTGGTGAGAAATTAAATACTTCCAGTACTGAAAGAACTGTATCGTAAATTATGGGTACAAGTTATTTGAAAAGCCCCGTTTTAAGTGACGATTCCTCCAAATATTTGTCAATTACTAAAATAATGTTTCTTAGTAAAACAATGATAAAAAATGTATTTAGTTATTCACTGACTTCGCCAGGTCACACACTTCTTCTCAATGTTCTTCATTAGGCTTAGGACAACTCCCATTTACCGAATCCTTTTTAAAATTGTCGACATCAGCGGCTTCTGCACTTTTCGGGCTTCAAAAGTCTGGGCAATGTTGTCATTTTGAAGGGTGCGACTGAAGATCGTGTACCTATAAATCTATTTGTTTACCCAAACCTGTAAACCATGTCATATTATTTGCCTTTTTGTCGATATCTGTCAATAAATCGGGAGGAAATCGATAGCCGGAAGCCGCAACGCTCTGACGAAAAAGTGGCCAGTGGATTCAGTGTTACTTTAGCTTCTCCGCCCCCGAGATGTCGCAAACAAGCTGGAATCGTCTTTACATCCGTGCAACAGTCTATAAACGACTTATAAGAAGGTAGTGACTCCAAATCACGACGATAAACAAATAAAAATGGCCAAAACATAACCCCGAAAGTTACTTGGGAAGGAGTTTTTCATGCATTTGGAACTATCGGAGTTCGCTAAGAATTGTAAGATATCCCAGGCTCAAATACTGTCATTTTCATAATATATCCGTATTGTTTTGGTCGACTTTGACGATACTTTTGTCCTTCAACTGGATTTCATCAACAAGGTGCAGGTCCAAAGTCGATAACCCTTCCAATACACCAGAGCTCCACCTATTCGAAGAATATTTAACCATTGTTAATTGAAACTGAGAAAGTGTTGGAAGAGAGAAGTAGTTTAAAGCAAATAGCTTTCTGAGGCGAAAAAGTGAGCAAGATGGCTGTCAGAATCTGAAGGCTGGAGTCCAACTGTGTGTTTGCTACTTATTGAACTTCAAAATCAAATTCCCCATTTTTTACCAACAGCCCAAATTTGGATCGCATAACCCTTTTTTTTTGTCTATCTCTCCATAACATTTCACTGCTATAGCACTCACTGTCCTTCCTCTGGGTGATGGCAATAGGAAATATTCCAGTGATGACACAAACCACCTTCGATAAAATGGTCCGGTGAGCACTTATGACCGGCTGTAACTCTTCAGTTTCACTTAATTCAGCCACCCAGAAAGGTCTCAATACCTCAGTATTGGCCAGGATAAACTTATCAGAAATCCCTTCTTGCTAAAGCTATACATAGATAAACAGATAAACATAAAAAAAGAAACATTGAATCTCCTGCGTTATCTAATGCACGTAAAGGGAATGCTAGATGTGGCAGATAATAATGGGTTATTTCATGTAAATCTTATCCAGATAACGCCTGAATCTAGTCTGTTGTATGAAAGATTGCAAACTTTGTTGTATGGCGTATGAAAGATTGCAAAGAATTTCGTTGTTACCGCCTTCTTTGGCTTGAAATTAAACGAGCACAAGTTTTACGCGTTTGCTAAAATTATTTTTTTTCTGTGTAGTACCAACATGGTTCGGCATGTTTCTACACGCAAAAAAAAATCGCAGTAGAAACTACCATTTTGAGGGTTAAATTAAGCGCACGCACCAAAAATTTTCAAATGACTATAAATGCGTTTGATTTTACCATGCCTGCGATTAGATCAACCATGGTGTGGTTGATATCAATATGAGGTCTGTCAAATGTACCACAAATGTTGAAGGTTGTACCATAAACATAGTAAATTTAACTGAAATTTCATGGTAGTTTTGAAAATAGGCATAGTCGGGTAAAATGGCAGTATTTACTACATGGTTTTTTTTTCAGTGTAGTAAAGTAATGGATACAGTCTTAAGGACTCCCCTCGTAATAAATTAAACCAAAGTGCCGAACCAACCAAAGATTTCCAATTTTCCAGCACAAAAAGGCCAGCATAAGTAAAGAGGTTACAACCTCATCGATTTGACAGATCTCCTGGTGGATTGGAGTGACTTGTAACAATCGCTTGTCCTATTCGATCCAGGCCCCCTTTTTTTAAAACAGGATCTTCAACAATAATAACATTCTTTACACAATGCTACGTAATCCTAGACGGATAAAAAGAAACGTTGAATTTTCTGCGTTACCTAATGCACATCAAGGGAATGCTAGATTTGGTATGTAAATAAAGGGATATTTCATGTAAACGTAAGCCAGAAAACACTTGAACATGAAAGATTGCAAACAATTTCGTTGTTTACGCCTCCTTTGGCTTGAAATATTACGCACCTGATCGAGTTCATTATTTTTTCTGTGTACGTCTCCTTTGTGTGTAATCTCATTGGGCTGCCCTTTGTAGTTTTTGATGAATTCTCAAAGCGCTTCGCCAAATGTTGCTGAGTTGCACCCTTTCCAGTTAGCCATGTGTCCAATATCTCATTTTTAATTTCATTTTCATCGTACGACATTTTGAAAACGAACGAAATATGACCGTCAAATACGCCGCATGCTTTGATGAGCACATTACTACCATCGCAAATACGTTCATACAACGCAATAGTATGTGGATAGCTCATTTCCAACACATTCCTTACAAAAGCATCGTAAAATCTGCCGGGGCATCATCGCAAAATCCCACAAGTAGACGACGATAAGTTTGCCAAGGCTTGGATTGCCCGACGTTGCCTTGCTCTTTCACGTTTCCTTTTCTGTGAGAAAAAATATCTTGGCCTAATCTTTTCACGGTCCACTCTGCCATCGAGGGTCGGTGGGCGTTTTGTCGGAGCTTATCTCTTTTCCCTTCTCACCTAGTCTTGAGATGCCTATTTCCTGTGCGGTAGACCGCCTCGGATCTTGATAACTGCTAATGAGTTAATACGGAAATTAATTATGACTATAAATAGCGGCAGTACTTCTGTAAGCAGTGGCCCAATGGCTAGACTGGAGTTTTCTTTTCTCTCACGAAAGTCTTGGACGGTCATCTTTTTTTTTTTTTGCGAGGTTACAACGTGCATATTTTATTTCAGACCTAAATCATAATTCCTGAAAGGAAAGGCCTCTCAAAACTTAAGGCTCAAGTTGATGAAATGATTTATCATGCTGTAACGTTAACGTGAAGAGCATAGAAGTAAGAATAGCAAAGAAATATAAGCAAGATTAATCTGTTCATCGGAGGTAAATTTTGGCGTACACAAAAAAAGTTTTCCTGAAAATGAAAATGGACCGTGAATTAGTACACGTTTTCAGGATTTTCCCTTTAAATGCTATTAAAATAGTACATAAGGAGTGTATCGAAAATAAGCTATCCACAAACTTTCTTTAAAAATATGTTGAAAACCGATATTTTATTCATACAAAAAATTGATCCTTTATTGTACGAGGTTAAATTTGAACATAATGAAGACCGGATGAAATTTAAGTTATTCCTTCACGAATTTTCGAACTTTGGATCGAATGCTCTTCATCAAGTTCCGGACAAGTGTTGCATCGCATTTTTTGGACGCTTGAGCCCAAATTTTTATAAACTTCTGCATGTTCCCAGCTGCCTTACCAGTCTTCTTGAAGACCCTCTTCACGATTGCCCAGTAACGTTCGATGGGTCGAAGCTGAGGGCAATTTGGTGGATTGATATGTTTCTCAACGAAATCTATACCCTTTTCCGCAAGCCAATTGAGAGTGGTTTTGACATAGTGAGCCGACGCTAAATCCGGCCAAAACAGTGGGGGTGTACTATGCTTCTTATATAAAGGCAACAATCTCTTCTGGAGACACTCAGATCGATAGATTTCCGCATTTATAGTTCCGGTAGTGTAAAAAATGGTGGACTTCAAACCACAGGAACATATTGCTTTCCATACCAGTACCTTCCGACCGAATTTCTCCACTTGAATCGACCTGTCCGCATCGCTCAGATCCTCCCCAACGACGGCAGTAAAGTATTGTGGACCTGGAAGGGTTTTTGAGATTTTCTGCTTCTTGTAGGTCTTCAGGTGGTTTCGCCTCTTGATACGCTGGATCATTCCGACACTCGTTCCTGCTTTTTTGGCCAAATCACGTATTGACATTGATTTGTTCTTCATGATTAGAGATACCACTTTCTGCTCCAGTTTCGGGTTGGAAGAACCGGGTTTTCTGCCTCTTCCTGGTAGCTCATCCAAGGAATAGTGTTCCCCAAACTTATTAATGATGGTTTTAACACTCGCATGATGAATTCCAAACCGCTTTGCCAATTTTCGTATAGTAATACCCTTCTCACTTAGCCATGTGTCCAGAACCTTAATTTTCACTTCCTTTTCAATGCGCGACATTTTAAAAACGCAGAATTTGAGCCGCACAAACAAGTAAACAAAAGAAAGCTGACAGTCAAACGCACAGCATGCAGTGTTCCGAGCATAAAAAACCATCACAAATACATGCGTACAACGCATATGTATGTGGATAGCTTTTATTCGATACACTCCTTAATTGCGTGATTCAGTTCACGGTGTATTTTAGCTTGTTCTCGAATTCATGACAGCAGTTCACGGATTTGGGCATGGATTTTTTTCCGTGTAGGGTACAGTTTTGTGTAGGGCACAGAACCAATAAGCATTTTTATCTGTGTTTGTGTGTTTTTTTTATTCTCAAAAATGTTCAAAGCAAAAGAAAACCAAAAGTTGCATATTTATAAGTTTTTTGACAATTTAGATTTTAAAATAAATGTGTTTTGTAAACCATACTACGAATTTCCCCCTCCCATCTTCGCATCCATTAAATTGTAATTCCTATTAACCTCGATACGGCCGCGAGTAATCGGTTCGATCCCTAACTTTAGTTTTAAGATAATTGATGTATTTTCATATTTATAGAAAACTTGGCTCTGTAAAGTTGATTCGATTAAGTCTGAACAAATAAATGATTTAATAAAAAAAATCAATCAGCTAACTCTCCAGTTTATTAGAAATCAATGGATAAGATTTTAAGCATGTTGAATCTATGTAGGATTTACCTATCAATCTAAGCAGAGTCCACAATGTCATGAGTAATCTTCCAATGTCGTGCTATTTATGCTAAAATATCAGTTCAATTCAAGCTTCAATTGAACAAAGCTAGTGACACATTGATTGTTGTTTTTTTTTTTTGTATTCTCCCAATGCACGGAGTAACGATATATGATGAAATTTGTCAGAAGCAGAGACTCCAGGAGTGTACAGTAATTCGTGACGGCGATTGATTTCTTAGTTTTGCAGTTGTACGAGGCATGCAGATCAGTAATTATGGTGTACTGTATTATTCTCCCAGTTTTGGTGACCAGCATTTTATCGAAATTTTAGAAAACTGATATGAGATTTTTGTAGATTGTGGTAAATTATAATTCGAAGCATTTGAAACGACAAGCAGATATCTGTTATTAAAAAATCAATTAAAGACTGTTCCGAAAAATATAAATACACTTCCCTTCTTAAATAAAAAAGACCATACTGTGATTTTTGATTATTTTATTCTCAAACATAGTAAATAACAATATTTTCGTTCCATCTTCATTTTAATTTGCTCGATCTTTCGTAGGGTAGGCGAGTTCTCTAACTTTTCCCTTAACACTACTCATAAGCTTCTGCACAGTGCTTTCTCCTACCATTTTTCTCACCACTTTTGGGCAATCTTTCTTGAATTTTTCAACACTATCCGCTGGTTTCAGGAGTTTTCTCAGCTTCGCCTTCGTCAAAGCCCAGAAAGATTCGATAGGGCGAATCTCTGGGCAGTTTGGTAGATTTCATCGCCTTTGATACAAATACGACATTGTTCCTTTTGTACCACTCTAGTGCATACTTAGAGTAATGGCAAGAAGCAAGATCAGGCCAAAAGATTGTAGGCTTGTTATGCTGTTTGATCAAAGGTAGCAATTTTTTTATGCAGAAACTCCCTCACTTAGATATGACCATTCATTGTGATGATGTTGTTTTTGAGAAGGAAATAATTTCTCATCACCATGAGGCTCTAGGAGTAGACAGCAATTTTTCGCTAGAACAAAGTTGTTAAGAGAAAGTATTGAGAATGATATTATTTTTACTAACATTTCAAACACCTGACCCACTGTGCAACCTTGGCATCTCAGTTCGATTTTGAATGACACTCTTCTACCAAGTTCGATTTTGAATGACACTCTTCTACCAACGATGAGGATGACGATGACGGTGAGTTCGTGCTAGAAGATGCGGAATGCGATGAAGCGAATACCACGCTACCATTAAGAAGCGCCGTGGCATTGTAAGAACTTTCCGCAAATCACCGGTCAAGAACGACGACCTCCTTCAAAAATAAGTCCAGCAGGAGTTTGTAAAAGAGATGCCGTTGGTTATTGACGTCAAAACACGATGGAATAGCTTGTTTGACATGCTTAAGAGATTCTACGTCGTCAGGAACGCGGTACAGAAAGCGATGATCGATCTGAAAGGACAAGTAAAGCTGAACATGACCGATAATGAAATGGATTCGGTTCGGGAAATCATAAACGCTCTTGAACCCATCAATGCTGCTGTTGAACAACTGTGCCGGAAAGATTGCTCATTGTACGAAGCGGATATGGCATTACACTTATGCTCGAACAACTTTCTTGTCCGGAGACCGCTATCGCCAACGGGCTTTTCGAAGCGCTCAAGCAGCGAGATGCAGAAAGACGCTTTGAATACGCTGACCTTTTCGCGTTTTTGAAGAACACTGCAGTTAAAACGTCAATCAGCAATGATTTGGCGTATTTTTCAAAACGTCGAAGACCACTTTGATTAAACAAGCTGCCAAGATACTCAAACGACTGTACGGTGTTGAAACAGATGAACCAATGGATTCGACCGTAGCTCCAACTGCTGATGGGGTAGATGCTGGTGAAATTTGAACGGAGGATGCAGCAGTCAAAGGTAAGCGAGAGTGTTCCTGTAAGTTCGATTACTGAACCAGGATTCGTAAAGATTGTAAGACAAGAGTTCACTTACTACGACTCAAAAAAGCTGAAAGGAAAATACTTGTCAATGCTTCATGACTCACTAGCAATAGTTCGCCTTCTTCTGTAGACTAAGAAAGATCGTTCTCTGGAAGCTTCGCTACTAAAATACGATCCCGTATGTCTGACGAAACATTGAATATGCTGTGCGTTTTGAAAGCATATTTCAAGGATAAGGACAAGCCCCAAGACAAGCGGTAGCCATCGCTGATTCAACAACGCCGCGTAGTTCGCTCAGTCGAGGTGCCCCCTGATGTGGCGAAGTTGCTTTGATGTGTTGACGTGTAATGCAGGGATGCCAGATAGTTTTTTGATGTGTCTGTACGAAACATTAAAAAATGTCTGTATTTTTCTGTATTTGAAACGTTTAAAAAAATGTACTTGAGAATTCGGGGAGAGGGCAGATATGTTATTTGCGAGCAAGGTAGGGAAAGGTTATTTTGCAAAAATAAGATGAACTCATACTCTTAAAGTACATTGGTTTCAAGAGCATTATTCATTTACTTAATCTTTTCTAAAGCTGTCATAAACTTTCTGGATAATCTATAATTTTTTAAGCACTTTTTCAAATTTACACATATTCTTACATTTAATATTTGTTTTGTTTTATTTGTTTTGTTTATTTCGTCAATCATCATTGTAGACTACATATACATTTACATTTATTCATTTATATTTACATTTATATAAAGTTAGTATCTATGAGGTACAACTCTTGCAGTCAATTTTTTCTTACTGCCGCTTTAGGCATAGTAAAATCGATTATTTCACAATATTCATTATATATGTTCATCATTCTGTTCATTGGTCTATTGCTAGCATAAATTGTTCTCTGAGGCCTTACATGAAATAGATTTCTGATTCTTAAAATGCGTGATGGTGCATAAAAGTTCAAACTTTCTAAAAGGTTTGCCGAATTTATACGCTGAGAGATAACATTATTAACAAAACAGATCATAGCAATTTCTCGTCTTTTCTTCAGTGATTCAATATCAATTAACATGCAACGAGACTCATACGAGGGAATAGGAAATGAATTCCAGCCTAGTTTTCTAAGAGCAAATAACAAAAATTGTTTCTGTACAGATTCAATACGACTAATGTATGTTTCTTGGTATGGAGCCCAAACAACAGAGCAATATTCGAGAATGGATCTTACGTACGTTACATAAAGTGTTTTGATAGTATATGGATCCTTAAAATGATAACTGAACCTTTTGATGAATCCTAACATATTATTTGCTTTGAGAATTGTTGCATTAAAATGATTTACAAAGGTCAGTTTTGAATCAAGAATCACTCCTAAGTCTCTAATTTTATTGCATCTTTCAATTAACTGATTTCCTAGGTTATACGTGAAATCATGTTGAGTAAGTTTTCTTGAATATGATATTTTGTTACACTTGTTTATATTAATATCAAGTAGACTTTTAGCACACCATTTGTAGAAGACATCAATTTCACTCTGAAAATGTTTCAAATCTAACTCACTACAGACTTCCATATACAGTTTCATATCATCAGCATAGATAATAACGTTAAGATGATTTAATACAAGATTAACATCATCAACAAAAAGAATAAATAAAAGAGGACCTAAATGAGATCCCTGTGGAACTCCTGAGGTGACATTAACTGATCTAGAGATCTTTCCTTTGAAACGTACCTCCTGTGTTCTATCTGTCAGATAAGATTCGATCCATTTTAATAGTGTCCTGGTTAAACCTACTCGCTTAAGTTTGAAAAG
Source organism: Aedes japonicus (assembly GCA_034211315.2). NCBI lineage: Eukaryota > Metazoa > Arthropoda > Insecta > Diptera > Culicidae > Aedes > Aedes japonicus. The sequence continues at coordinate 15,156 of JASCZW010009968.1, forward strand.
TAGCAATGGAATGTCAACTCTATCAAACGCTTTGCTGAAGTCAGTATATGAAGCTTCCACAAAATTTCCTCTATCCATTGCACCTAAAGAAAATTCTACAAATTCCAATAGATTAGTAGATGTTGATCTGCCTTTGAAAAAAACATGTTGATTAAGGTCCTCCTAATTTTGTAGCAATTAACGGATACAATGAACGATTCTGCATGCCTGCCAAGCATAAACTGAGCGACCGTAAAGTGCAGCAGAAGCTGAAGAAATAAACCAAGGGCAAGGTTTTGCATCTTGGGCCCAGAGACTGTTCGAAATGGTCAAACGGAGAGGATGTCCCTGGGCAAGATGGACATTATTTTGCGGAAGCTTCAGTCGAAGCCGGTCGTGTATGAGTAACAGACAATCACCCAGAAGGCTGAAAATGCTGGTGAAAAATATCCTGCCGGCGAAGCACAACGTCGTGGTCATTATGGGTAACGAGACTTACTTGAGGCTGGATAGCAACGACTGGTAGGGGGCAGATACTATACGTCCCCCACCAAGCAGAAAAGCGTTAACGTAAAATATATCTTCCACTCAAAGTTTCCGCAAAAGATCTTTCTGTGGCAGACGAAAGGGAATGTCCAAGCCGCAGTTCATTGCATCGTGGTTTGCGGTGACCGGAGAACTAGGGTTTATATGCTAGTAATGGACCCCTTAGCAGAAGTTTTGAACATTTTCGATGTATTCCATAAGAATTTTATTAACTATTTGTACAACAATCCCATATTTGATGAAAATAACTAGTTATTTACACAAAATTATAGTAAACTCTAATTTTGAGGCTAGGTTTTCCTGGTAAACATTCATAATTTGCGCTGATCATAATGTGCCTTTTTTGGACCCATTTGCTTATTTTGGACCCGGGTCTATAATGCGCATTATAGACCCGGGTCCAAAATACGCATATCAACTAATTTGATTAAAATGATTGTTCTGACGCTGCTAAACCAATTTGTTATCTCGTATACGTATTCGTTATACGATGTCTATAGACAAATAGGGTAACGCATATATTTTGGACTTGTATATATTATAACCACCTTCAAATAGAAAACATTCTAAACGCATCCAATGTGTAACAACACCTGTGTTGAAATCTATCTAGCTACAATCTAGGTATTAAATAAAACTATTACAATCTGTGATGCAGTTCCTCATATTTTCAGGGACGATAGGGAATGATATTTGAGGAAAAAATTGTTCTACGCAGATCGTCAAATCTCATATTCTACGGAGTTGTTGAACTTTTATTTTTTTGGTACATGGTAGTCTTAAATTGGCTGTAACTCAAAATTATGTTATTTAGCAAGATTCTATTTGGACTGCCTATGCCAAACAATTGGCGTAACCGTAGCAGAGATGACTATCTGCTAACTCTTCTGGAAAAAAAACATAGCTGTTTTCCGGAAGCCGTGTGGTACTGTTTCGAAAACATTTGAGCTATTACATTCTTCTCCTTGGACACCAAGCAGAGTGGTAATCAAGTGTGCTGTGCGTCCTGCGCACAGACATTACCACGGTTGGGTTGAATTCAGGCACAGCATGTTGCATTCAAATTAAAAAAAACTAAGCAAGATAGAAAGTTTGTGTCAAACAGAGAGATGTAGAACACGTTTAAAGCCATATTTTTGTTCTATCGACCACTGCTGCTTTTTTTTTCTAAAAACATGAAAAAAAAAAAAACAATAAAACATGAGAAGTTTAGCACATTTTTATCCCTAAGACACTAAATTACAACAACTCAACATTTAAATGTAAATTTTAAGTAGATAACTTTCTTAGCTTTCAAATGAACACACCTAAATTTTTTTACAGTAATCTGTAAAGTTTTATCGAATTCTCAACAACTGAACGTTCAGTAATCCGATTTTACGGATTTCGGTGAAAGTTTACCGAAATCTGGTGATTTTTTTACAGATATCTGTAAAATTTCACCGAAACCTGTAAAAAAAGCATTACCGAACGATCAGCTGTTGAGAATTCGGTAAAACTTTACAGATTTCTGTAAAAAAATCTAAGTGTGAATATAATGTATTTTACAGCAAAGTGAACAAAATACATACATGACCAGAATATATTCATTCCCGTACACTGATAGAAAAGTAATGATAATATATTTGTGTCCGAAACATATTTTTTTGCAATGTGATCAATAAATGATAGCTATTTTTAACCACTCAGCAACATGATTTTGTTGATTATCGCTAAATTAATGATACATTTGGTACATAGGCCGAATGAAGGAGCTAGGCTAACATTACATCCCCTTACCCTTTTTGAAAATTCAACAATCCTTCAAAACACCGCCGGTCTGGCTATTGTTCTTCAATCGTGACAATTTCTCCAAGTAACCACGAGGCTGTAATATCATGCATATATAGGGCATATGTATTACATCTAGTGCATCATTGAAGTTGGATTAAAGCTGAAAAGGGCTCCACTAAGATCGAACTAATGCTATATCTTTTGTAATGTCATAAGACATTGCTAAAGTAGCATTACTGTATTATTAATGCATCACTACATTCTTAAGCTAATCTAACGCTTCATTACTTGACAACTGTTGAATTGATGCGATCCCGCAATACTGATGTTGATTTTGGGTTGATTAAGTGCAATAATATAATGCTTGTGGTTGCTTGGGTCTGATCCAATTTTGTGATCATAAACAATTTTTCAATTCTGCGTTCTTTATGCGTTCAGCTCGTTTTTCCTCAGATTTAGTTTTTCCTCAGATTGATTACTTCATTAGATGATGCTGCATACGAACCTTCACGATGCGGCTGGGAGAGTTCATCCAGATTATCTGTATACACTAATTTCAATTCTTGAATATTCCTCATTCCTTATGAAATACGTTTCTACACAACCATTATAAAAGAGGCGTACTAGGCGATGACTAAAAGCCTCTATAAAGGCAAAAGCACCTACAATTTTGTTCCAGTCTTCGACCTTTAATACAAAACTTGTAAGGTTTGTACAAATGGTCGAAAGCGAGTGCTAGCCCTAATTGCCAACTCCAAAATGCCACCAAATTCATCCAATATGATCACTTTGTATTGGAAGACTTTGCGTTGCGTTTGGTAACCCTTGTTTGGTAGCCCTTGTTTGGTAGACGTTGCGTTTGGTAGACGGGCCGTTTCCTGAGACAATACTTCACGGTAGACGTGGAATTTTATACTGCTTGCACGTCTGTTTTATCGGAACATTGTTTTGAATCGCTCGAATTCACTGTTTCACTTCAGATTCCATGTAAGTATGCTTACATTCATTAATTTTTCCCAATTTGATCAACAATTTCCAATTTGGACGGTGAGCATAAAGCATAAGTTCAGTTTGCTTACAAAAAGATATGAGGGGTTGGAAATAGGCAACAAAGCACTTCCAATCAGTCGTATAATGGACCCTCAAAGTTTTATACATTTTTTACAATTTGTCATTGTTTTTATATCTGCATAGTAAAATTGAATATAATTACTAAGTATTAACGTGTTGAAAATGCCTTTTTATTATCTATAATTTATTTATATGATCAGTTTCCTTTTTTCTCTCCTGTATCGAAAATACTTACAAATCACTGTACCATGCAGTGCTCAGGTGAAAATAATTAATAATGATGGTTTATGTGTGAAATTTGTGAGGAATCATATTCTCACCTTTGTTTTAGTGTTAATACTATGTGTTTTAACTTACAATGCTTAGGTTAAATCCGATAATAAAGAAACAATTGCAAAAATATGGTAGGGTGTCCATTATACGCACAGGGTCCATTATACGCATACAATCCCTATACAATACGAAGCAGGTGCCTGCTGGAAGTTGCCGCTTTCATCAAAAAGTATCTCGTGATGGAGGATGTGTTCTATTGGGCAGTGCTGGCCTTGGCTCATTATGCCTAGAAATCACTAAAGTAAATGGATTGGCTGTAGATAAACGTTCTACCGAAGACCACCAACCCTCTCTGCGTCCCTCAGGTGCGACAGATAGAAAATGTTTGGTCGAACCTCAAATGGAGGATCTATTCCGAAAATTTCGTGTCCAAAACAGAGCGGCTTCTTCTGAGCTTTGAAGTACTAGGGGAGATGTACCTATATTAATCTCATCACTTTGCAATTCATCCTACTTGAAATAAAACGATATAAACGTGACAGGATTAGTTAGTAATGTTTGTTGTAGTTATTGAACGTAAGCAAACATTATTAGAACACGAAACCGATCCTTCAACTGCCCAATTGTTTGATTCATCGTAGGATGAATATAGGAACAATGAGATTAATATGGGGGCAGTTTCCCAATGTCATATTTTTTGAATGAACCCGTGTGTTACATCTTGCTGAATAGTTCTTACATCATCAATAGAAGATACGGTGAATCCAAAACAAACTGTCCGCTAATTTTCAAAATATTAATAAAGATGATTTAACTTAAGGTCTGTTTGGATATTTAAGGAGTTTCAAAACAAGATCCTGAATCAGGTGAAAAGTTTTCTGACATACTAACACTAACATTTAACACTCTAAAACATACACTAACATTTAACACTCTAACATACAAACAAAACATGCTAATTTCATATGGAAAACAAAACCGTTTCAAAATCATTTTCATCTTATTAATGAATATCAATGTATGTAAAAATCTGTAAAAATAATGTCTGTAATCTGTGTGAGATCTATATGCGTGACTAAAAGTTTGTATAAATACAGACATGTCTGTATATCTGGCATCCCTGGTGCAATGAGATACCATATCAATGAGGTCTATACAGGTGGAGCCGAAAAGGTTAAGTAATATTTCGACACAGATTTTTCATTAGGGCCTAACTGACAAACGTAAACAATGGCTTCTACCGTAAATTTCTCATGGCACGAAGGCTATCCAGGTAAGCCTCCAATTCTATTGGATAGGTGAACTCTTCCGCTTCGTAATGACCGTGGTGGATTGATTAGGCGTGTTTTCAATGACAAGAAATTCGCGGATAAAGCCATTGTTTACGTTTGTCAGTTAGGCCCTAATGAAAAATCTTTGTCGATTTGTGTTTGTGGTTAAGTAATATTACCGACAATCACCTTGCTCTTGGCCACCTGTATTTATCTCATTGATATAGCGGTAACAAAACTGACAGATTTGCTATTTGCTAGTGGCTTGTTGTCATTTGGCGATTTCTTTTAAATAGACGGCGATGGAATTTTACACACACACTGAGATTCCAGTCCGAATGGCTGTGAATTAGGTCTTTTCGAAACGATCTGTACATCTGGCATCCCTGGGCACGATCCGAGAGCTTCCGTTCATTACCAGAAGAGGAGCAAATTAAAGTTTGAGTAAGACGTTGCAAAAATGTGCGGGTGCTGGAATCCTCCCTGAAAGCAAACTGCAATTCACCATTTACTCAAGAAGCTCGACTCTGTTTGAAATTCAAAATGGGAATTATGCAAATGCAGATCCGTGAAGGCCAGATAGAGAGACTCGCACGCTCCATTCTGGATCCGATTGAAAGCACAGATTACCATTTAATTGTTTTTCTTCTCGGTGGGAAGGGGGGAGGTGTGAAAAGTGTCCTCTCCTTCGACTCCGATTTTGAATTTCTCGATTAACGCCGTCAAACAATTAAATCCTTTTCAAAATCCGGGTTCGATACTTGCTAACGGCTCACGCATCAAATTGATGATAAACCGTGTTCAGCACTTGGATTGCGCTTGGATTGCAGCTGACGAATTATAATCGAATGCGATTTTAATTATTCAATCGAAGATTACCGCATGTGTCGGATGGATCCGAACCGGTAGCTGCACTTCCCATTTTTATTTTCACATTTATTTATTCCAAATTTGAATATTTAATTGGTGTTTTCCGTTGTTATCCGTTCGACCGATGGCGACGACGACGATCGATCGATGGCACAGAGTCCATAATTTATGCGCACCTTCACACGGAAACAGATCCACTGAACCGGTTCCGAATCCAGGTCCACGCGGAAGGCACTAATTGAATTATCAAATTATTATTCCGGAAAAAGTGCCGACTGTTTAATTCTGCTGCAGCTGACGGGCGCTTGAATTTAATGGGCTGCGATACGGGCTGTCAATTGGCGATATCATTATGGCGATGGGTATGGGGGAGGAGCGTCGGGATTGCTGCTGACGATGGCCAGTGCCATTCTCAGCAGTTTCCCATTTATGCCGCCGAGTAATGGCTAGTGAACTGAATAGACGATAATTGAAGGAATGGAATTTTGAGGATTTTGCGTTATCGCTGTTGTCGGATGCCAGTTAATTTCGAATTGATGGTGCAAATTATTCATGAAAGAATTTACGGGCCGGAATTTCGATGTAATGAACAGGGTAGAATTATCCGGGGAGTCCATTTTAAAATTGTGTGCTTCCGATGTGTGTTAGACTCTCCGACGGAAAAGTGTGAGGTAGGTTGGATTTTTCACTTTATTCGCCACAGAACGCCAGTTTGCCTTGGACTGTTTCTCGCTCACAACAGCTTTTGAGTCTTCTTAAGGTTCCGCCTGACGATGGCCCAATATTGTTCGATTGGGCGGAGCTCTGGCGTGTTGGAAGGGGTTCTTGTCTTTGGGCACCACTTGGCCCTTTTTTTCGTGACGGCAAGATGCCTAATCCGGCCAGAGTAGAACGGAACAATTGCGTCGCTTCAGGAACGGCATTAGACGCTTTTTATAGGCACTCGCTCAGATAAATTTCCTGGTTAACGATTCTGGTTGCAATGTAAACGTTGCTCTTCAAACCACCGGTACAGATGGCCTGTCACACCAGATATTTCATCGCGAACTTTGACAGTTTAATATGCTTGAAAATATCTGCACCTTTCCCTGTTCGATGGCCCTACAAAATTCCTGTCCAGGAAACTGTTTCAAAAATGCCTTGACGTTAGTTTCATCGTCCTGCACCACGCAATCAATTTTCGTCAGCATCGTCGTGTACAACTTTCGCGGTTGATTTGGCCGACGTATTTTGTTTATAGTCGCGATATGGGTTTCACCACTTTCTTGTAATTTGACAGTCCAGCTCGTTTCAGCTCTATCGACGGTTGTAAGGCTTGCTTCATTTTGAATTGGAACAAACTTTTGCTAATATTGTGGCGCTCCTGGTGGACGGATTTGGAAGTTCTTGGCACCCACGTGTCGGGAATTTTGTCAGCTTTACGTATGTATTTTTGACATTCCGCAAATCGACTGTACTTTGTAAACAATCAACATGGAAGCCGAAAGAAGGGAAAAAAATTTGCACAGTTATTTGGAAAATCCATTGTGGTCTGCATCTAGGCTAGCTAAACAGCTGAAATTGCCCAGAAATACCGTATGGCGCGTTATCAAACGGTATAAGGAAACATTGACGACGATTCGGAAGCCTCAAGCCAATCGTCGGAGTGGAACTGTCGACCGGAAACTGCGTGGTAAGATTTTGAAGACGATTAAGAGGAATCCCAATCTGTCGGACCGTGATTTGGCCAGAAAATTCGGTGCTGCCCATAGTACCGTGGAGGAGAACTCGACTCCGGGAAGGAATCAAGTCGTATCGAGCTGGCAAACAGCCAAATCGGACCATAAACAGAATAGTGTGGCCAAAATCCGTGCTCGGAAGCTATACGACCAGGTGCTGACCAAGTTCGACGGGTGTCTTCTGATGGACGATGAAACCTATGTCAAGGCTGACTACGGGCAAATCCCAGGTCAAAAATTTTACTTGGCAACGGCTCGGAGGATGTTCCAGCCAAATTTAAATTTGTTTTTGCCGACAAATTTGCACGAAAATTTTTGATTTGCAGGGCATTTGCAGCTGTGGCAAAAAAAAAATGAAAGTTTTCGTTACAAATAAGACAATGACGTCGGAACTATACCAAAAAGAGTGTCTCCAAAAACGAATTTTGCCGTGCATTCGATCCCAATGTTTTGGCCAGATTTGGCAAGCCGTCACTACAGCAAAGTCGTTCAAGAATGGTATGCAGAGAAAGGGGTCCAGGTTGCTTCCGAAAAACCTTAACCCACCCAACTGCCCCCAGTTCCGCCCTATTGAGAAATACTGGGCAATCATGAAGAGGAGACTCAAGGCAAAGGGAAAGGTTGTCAAAGACATCAATCAGATGAAGACCTGGTGGAATAAGATAGCTAAAACGATGGACGAAGAAGGGGTGCGCCGCCTAATGAGCCGTGCTACAGGAAAAATTCTAGAATTCCTTCGAAACCGTGACGAATAATTTTATCCGTATTTTTTCTTAAAAGTATGAAAAAAACGCTACATTTGTATAAAAAAAGATCTTGAATTCAATAATAAATAACTGAAATACAGGCAATTGTTTTTGTTCCAATTCTATCTGAAGCAAGCTTTAAGATATCTTGAAAAAATGTATTTTTTTTACACTTCAATCCCTACAACTTTTTTAATACAATAACTTGCGACTATTTTGTATCTTCAAAATGTACGACATTTTATATCCTAAGAGTTTTCAAATTCAAATTGAAATAAAAAAAGTTACAGCAAAAAAACTGTTAAGGAAAGTTAGAAAAACTGTTTTAAAACGATACGTAGATGAGATAAATTTCTTCAGCATTTAATTTCTTCTTATTTTTTAAATTAAATCTCCTGAATACATCATCTGTTTGAAGCTTATGCGTTTCGAGTTATCGATTTTTGTCGCGAAATTTCTCCATTCGTACCATAGTGCATTGGGGCAAAATAAGCCGAATATCTCTGTTTCTCGACTCGTGCAGTGGCTACAACTACCTCCATTCGATTTCTAGAGAAATTCTACTTAAGAATAGGCCTATTTCGACTACCGCAAACCCCTCCGATCATAGATTATTCAGCAATATTCGAAAACAAGGGGGAAGTGGGGTAAAATCAGTAATATCTCCGTAACCCAACCCGTGCGGTGGCTGCAGCTACTTTCATTCGATTTTTAGAGAAATTTTACATAAGAATATACCTGTTTTGACTACCGCAGACCCCTCCAAGCATAGATTACTGGACATTATTCGAAAATACGGGGAATTGGGGCAAAATAAGCCCAATATCTCTGTTTCTCGATCCGTGCGGTCACTGAATTCAATTGCCAGGAAAATTTTACATAAGAATAGGCCCATTTTGACTACCGCAGACTACTCCGACCTTAGATTAATGAACAATATTCGAAAAAATTGGGGAAGTGGGGGTAAAACCAGCAATATCTCCGTTATCCAACTCGTACGGTGGCTGCAACTACCTCCATTCGACTGCTAGTGAAATTCTACATTAGAATAAACCTATTTTGACTACCGCAGACGCCTCCAAGCATAGATTACTGGACATTATTTGAAAATACGGGGGAATCGGGGTAAAATAAGCCCAATATCTCCGTCCACTGAATTTTGCGGTAACTGGAATTTCTTTCATTCGATTTCCCAAAAAAAATTCACATGAAAAATGCTATTGTTCACTAACCTTGTGCGACTTGGAGCAGAATTATCGAATTCTTTCGCGATTCATGTACTTTTTTCCCACTGTGCATCGGATGAGTTTTTCAATCGAGAGGTGCCAACAGAATTTTATGGAATGTAATACCTGAAATGGTACCCGGGTACCCTGTCAGGTTGTCAAACTTCCCCCTTTTTTTATTATTTAAGAAACTTTAAACGTTTTAGGTTTATTTTTGGTTTTTCTTTTTGTTGGTTTTTGTTATTTAAATAAAAATAAAAATATGATCTTAATTTTGTTTTTCATTCTTTTTTGTTTTTTTTTGTGTTTTTTAGTTTTACTTACTTAGCTTTTTTTTGTTTTTTTATTTTGTGTCTTTTTGTTTCTGCTTTCTTTTGTGCTAGTAGAATAATACCATAGACTAACTCTAGGACCAGTAGGTCCCGAACAAATACGATTTTTTTTCTTGGCTCAGTCAGTACTACCACTCGGTCCCAAGGTTAATAATGCCCCCCTAATAATGAACTCACATGAACACATTCTCAAATATTCTGTCAAAATAGCCCTGCAAATCAAAACAAAGGAGCAAATATGTATAACAAGGAGCTGGCGTCAAGGTGTACTTCGGCCCAAGAGGTTTTACAACAGTGAACCAATTTCAAATCGCTAGTTGCATATTGATTGTTGATGACATTTTATACCAGAAGGGTGCATTCGTTTCTTACGAAATTCTGATTTTATGACGCTATTTCATGTAAAATATTTCCACTTCATTTCGTCTTTCTCACTCTTATTCTTCAACTTCCCTACTACTGCTTCTATTCCTCCGTTGATTTGCTTCAACTTTTCCTGTTTCTTAAGATTGTTCTTCTTTTCTCATATCTGTTATTTTTCCATCGCTTTTTTTTTTATTTTTCTCCTTCTACTCTTCTTGTTCAGCTAATCATCGTCTAATTTTTTCCTCCTGTTTCTCGACGTCTTCACACTCTTCCGTTTTGTTTCTTCGGTTTTTTTTTCGTGCTCTTTATTCGCTTTGCTTTTTCTTCTTCTTCCGTTGTGTTACGCTTACGCCTCTTCGTCGTTTCTGCTCTTCCGTTTCTCTTCTTAGACTTCTTTTCGTTCGCTTTTTCTTCTTTTTCGATCGTGTCACGTTTCTCTCATTCACGTTGTCTTCTGCTGTTTCAATTTTTTATTTTGCTTCTGTCTACTGCTTTGCTTCTTCCGTTGTGCTCTCTTCAAGTTCTTCTGCTTTTAATTTTTTCCTCCGTCCGTTCGGTTGGCTTGTTTTTGTTTTCTAATGATGACAGGGGTTTCTCACTCAAGCATGAAAGAAATTTAAAGTTTAGACATTGTCATGGAAAGGTTGTGAAATGTTGTTCCATTGATGTTGTTCGCTAGTTCTTAAATGAACATCTTGGAAAGGTATTTCGAATCGTGTCAAGAGATCCAAAGATTAAGTGAAACTTATGAGAAGACAAAAAATTTGTTGGGATTGACATTGCGTCTTTCTCACTTTATTATTCAACTTCTCTACTTCTCCCTTCTATTCCTCCGTTGGTTTGCTTTAACTTTACCTGCTTCTTGCGATTGTCCACCTTTTCTTAAATATGTTATTTTTTCATCGTTTTTTATTTTTCTCCTTCTACACTTCATGTTCTGTTAATCATCTTTTAATTTTTTTTTCTTATGTTTCTCTACGTCTTCACGCTCTTCCATTTCTTTTTCTTCGACTTCTTTTCGTCCACTTTGTCCGCTTCACTTTTCTTCTTCTTCCATTGTGTTACGTTACGCTGATTCCATTACGCTTCTCTCGCCTGCTGTTTCTGCTCTTCCGTTTCTCTTCTTTGACTTCTTTTCGTTCGCTTTGTTCGCTTCGCTTTTTTCTTTGTCTTCGATTGTGTCACGTTTCTCTCATTTACGTTGTCTTCTACTGTTTCACTTTTTAATTTTATTTCTTTCTACTGCTTTGCTTCTTCCGTTGTGCCTCTTTCAATTTCTTCTGCTTTAATTATTTCCTCCGTCTGCTCCGGTTGTCTTCTTCCGCTGATTCCGTTACGCGTCTCTTCTTCGACTACTGCTACTGCTACTGGAGCTATTTCCGAACTGTTCTTCTTCAGTTTGTATTCTTACGTTTTTGTTTCCATCATTATTTCTTCTTTCGCTACTTGTCTTAATTTTTTGTTCATCGACTTCTGTTTTTCCATCTGGTTGAGCATCGGACACGTTTAACCTGTTTCACGTTTTCTTCTTCGGTTTCTTCCTTTTTCTGGTTTTCCTTAGAAAGTTCAGCATTCGTGTCGTTTGCTCCTCTCTATTTCCGAGGGCGTCACGTAGGCTACTCCCAATGTTATTTTTCTTTATTAATTTAGAATTAAATGCCGGACATCCATCACTGTGCCACAACATTCACAACTGGGCGGCGGCTCCTTCTTAAACATGGATGTATGTGTAAGAACACGCTGTTCGGATGTGCTACCGCGTTCCATCCACCTGCAGGTATCTTCTTTTACTTCTTTCAACTTTGACTCCCTAGTCTCATATCACTGGATATCCCACGAACTAGTCCAGGTGGCTAAAAGTCACCTAAATAAAGGGGGGGAAAATGGTTATCCCACCGAAGACGTATCAGTTGATTAACTTCTCTCATAGCATCTTCTCCTGGAATTGGTATATTGATGGCCTGTTCCCTCCTGGCATCTTAGGTTTGTTCCGCGCTCACCTTACCTTACCAATCAGACTAAGACCGGTGTGGCCTCTGCTGTACACAGAAGTTGTTTCCATTGTAATCGGTCCATGGCTGTACCTGGAGAGCCCGCAGGTCACCTTCTACTTGATCGATCCACCTTACTCGTTGCGCGTCTCTTCTTCTTGTACCTGTCGGTTTGTTTTCGAGAACCATTTTCACAGGGCTGTCGTCCGACATTCTTACGACATGCCCAGCCCATCGTAGTACTTCTGTATTAATTGTAACATTGATTTTTTAAGGGCGGCTTGTTGGGCCTTCTCCAACTTCCTGTCTCGTCGGAGGACCATCGTTTATAGCACTGTTTAGAGTCCCATGCTGGCACAAGGACGATGGTCAGCCGCCCTAACATGAAGAACAGACGCTCACGATAGACTGCACCCTTTGAAGAGGGCAGCCCCTCTTCACTGTCAGCATATGACCAAGGTCCTACCGGGGTTGCTTACCGATCTTTTCTATGGTTACACGGGGAGATAGGGATAGGAGTTGAGTTGGACAAGAGGCTAAGGATCGCGGTAGGATCCATTTTATACCTGCAGGTACGCGAAGTACCATGGGTATGCATTGTCCAGTTATTTACCAACCTTGTTCCGCGCTATTTCTTCCATTTCTTGGATCCACGGGTGTCGAGATTCTCCCGCCTCCAAAGCCCGTAGGCAGTTAGCAGAATCCTGTAGAACAACCAACTGCAACGCTCCATGCTTTTGGGAGACTGTAGGGGCCAGCAATTCCTCCACTGAAGAATGCGGCCCCTACCGTATCTTCACCCTTAGAACTATCGGTGTGGACGACCCTCGGTCGATGGAAACGGGTGTTCAGCAAATGTTGCTGAGCACCCGTTTTCATCGGACTTTCTCCGGAAGGTCACCGGCTCGTATGCGTTTCTCAGTGTCCCACACAATCGTAGGCTTTCGAGTGTGCCACGCACGATCACTCTGTCGCATAAGATGACCGACAGCGGAGAGCGCTGTTCCTGACAATTCTTCGAGGTGGTTCGAGGCTCGTTGAATCAACGGAAGGGTTATGTTGCCACGATTCTTCACAGCTATACGGATGGCAGTTCGAACGGTAAGGTCCCCGCTTCGGCCATGATTGAGAGTGCCGGACTGCGGTTACTATGGGCGATCCCACTTGCAGCAACGATGTCCGATTGCCACGGGGAAGCTTGACACCAATCATCTTCAAAATCCGCAATCGAAACTCGCACGATTTCTTCGCCATCTGGCAGTGTGGTTTGAATGTTAGGGTCCAATCCAGGGTAACACCCAGAACCCTCAGCCGGTTGGTCCTTGGAACGGTGTACGATTGATGGTTATGTCACGTGCAGGTTCCCGACGTGCATTCGAACTACAATAGAAGATGTACGACTTCGTTGCTGACAAAGTGAATCCCACGCTCTTCGCCCATTTGTCCTCGGCATAGACGGCAGCCTGCAGCTTGCAATGGAGGTCTTCACTTTTTGCTCCTCGTACTACGAGAAGAATGTCGTCAGCGTACAACAATATGTTGACTCCGCACGGTACTACCCGAAATATGGGTTGCATCGCGATTAGAAACATCGTCAAGGATAGGACTGAACCCTGTGGCACTCCATTGTTCACCAGACATGTATCCTTCTACAGACACCTGGAACGTTCGTTCCGAAAGAAAGCTCCGCAACATGTTAATCATGCGATCACGTATCCGCCAAGTCTTCAACGTGCGCAGAATACCATGTCGCCAGGTGGTATCGTATGCCTTCGACAGATCTAAAGAGGCTATCAGGAAGTGTTCGCCTCCGGTTGGCAGAGATCTCTCCAGCTCTGCAAAGTATGTTTCGATACCTGGTCCTGCTCGAAACGCGTGTAGGCGTTTGTCAAGCCGTCCACTCGATTCTAGCTCGGCAATCAGTCGACAATTGACGATTCGCTCAAACAGCTCCGCCATGCAGTGACCGGTGACCGAGATAGGTCGGAAGGCATCGGGTCCGGAATCGTGGCTGTTCGGCTTCGGAATGGGAACAACAACAGCATTCCACCAGCTAGTGGGGAACTGACCACTGCAGCAAATTTTGTTCAGCAGTGCAAGGAGCGAAATGAATGGTGAACAGCTCGGTGTTCATAAACAAGCCCGTATCAAAATCTTCTATTTATCGTGTTTTCCGAGTGAAAGCCGTGTTTTCCGACAAATAAACAGAAATTGCGGTCGCCCAAAAAAATTTTGTGCCAGAAAAAACACAAAAAAAGTTGTCTAGTGTCTAGTAGCAAAAACAAGAATCAACACCCAAGTTAGCACGAACATTTCATGGTTCAAACATAACATGACCAAGAAAAAAAACGTAAAGAGTGTACCGTTTAAAATTCGCACACACTCAAATTCTTCCAACATTTCATCCGTTGGGTAAAATTAATTAAGTTTTTGCGTAGACATACTTTAATGTGTATTGTTTACATTCTGTGAGTTGATTTCATCAGGTGTGCAAAAGATTCAAAATGGCGACGAAAGACCAGTGTGTGCGCGAAAAAGGTGTGCACGAGTACTTTGAGAATAAGGATAAGGAGAATAAGGAGAATAAGGAACTTACAGAAACAAATTGGAATTTTTGTGAATTCCTAATAATTTCCGTAGAATTTCAAACAATTTAAATAACTAAAACAAAAATGATAAAGATCAACGGTATCAACATGTAGGCCGTCGAAATGTATAGACTTGATAGTACAGGGTGTCTTACAATAGGTGTCACTAAAAACAAAATGGGATTACAGCAAAACAAATCAACCAAATCATAGCATTTATTTTTCATTTGAAAGATACATGTTATATAAATAAACCATATTAATTCAATTCAAATCTCTCGCCCTTTTCCTTGATAACTTTTCACAAACGTGTTGTAGACCTATCGCAGCAGGCTCGCACGATTTCCTGAGGAATTTGGTCTCAAATATGAACCAAATGTTTCTTGAATCGATCTGAAGTAAGCCCTTCCGTAGGCCCTATATGTTGAAACATATAACCCCAAACAAAGTAGTCAAGTGGGTTGGGATCCGGTGAAGAGCCAGCGTTCTTCGCTTGTGATGAAATCGGACAAATTTTCCGCGCACCACGCTTGTGTATTCTCTGCCTTCTGAGCTGGAGCTGAGTCCTGTTGGAAAAAATATGGTGTTTTCCCATGCAGTGTTGAAGCATGAGGAAGCAGATGGTTCTTCAAAAATCTAGCTCGATGTAACATACAGTGTTGATTTTTACGTTAGATTTCAAAAATGAAGATGAAGATTCCTTGGCGACGCCCATACCATGATTTTCGATACATTCTGATAGCGTTCTACAGCTAGTTTATCTCTTGGAATAATGGCAAGACTGTTTGCCATACACACGATCATTTGGTTGATTATGACTGTCCTGAAGGAGGAAGAGCTTTCATCCGAAAATAAAATCTCGTAGTCACCGAACCAAAAGATTTCTGCTTCTTTGGACCTGGCTTGCTGACGTTCCGTCAACCCGTAAACCGTTGTTCCTTGAATGGCTTCATTTCAAATCCAACTGAGAAGCCTGTTCATTGAAGCACGAGGACATTTGAAATTGTTTGCTCAATTTACGGCTAGATACGGCCTGGATAACATCTTATTCGCTACTCAAACGATTGGTCATTTCTTTCTGGCAGTTCGTCTGGCACCTCCTTTGTGTTGAATATGGACATTTCCAGTTTTATTGAACCATTTCAAGGTACGAAAAACAAAACGCCTACTCACTCCGAACTGCTTAAGGCAAATGAATCTAACACGGTCAAAGCTTTGGTAAATAATATTTTAAAATTTGTTCCCGTATGGTAGTTGATAAATGTCAAGAAACGGAATCGCTTGTTTACAGGCCTATGACAAGGACCACTTTTTCACGGAGACAGCATCTCAGCAAGCTCAGCTGTCAAAATAATGTCAACTCGTTTTTGTTGTGCACGTCATTCAAAGCAGAATGGTCGCTTTCTGTGGTGTTTTACATCAAAACAAACAACCAAAACAATGGACTTGTCAATGACCTGCTTGTTTATCTTCAGCAGAAAGCTGTCAAAAGAATACACTCAAAATGGGTACAATCAATTGCACTATTAAAATTACCCAGCAGAAATAAACCAAGACTGAAAAAATGTGACACCTATTGTGAGACACACTGTACTCCATCCGAAAAACTTATGAAGGTGTTTAATTTTTGCTCGATTGTTGAAAAACGCGAATGAATTCGATGAATTCAGGATGTTTGCCTTACTGAAAAATCTATTTCAATTCCACGCACTTTTCCTCGAATTACCATTTTTGCTCCAGAACTCCACACAAACAAAACAAACTCTCCCATTTTCCGAAACCAGTTTAACCTCAGTTCGATCCCTCCACAGACCAAGGATCCAGCCACAATCAGGTGGTTTTGCACGTTGTCGATGTCGTTACCGTTTCTTTCTCTTTTTTTTTGCTTTTGTTGCAGTTCTACAACGTTGTTAAATCGATAGTTTGCTCGTTTATTCCTACGCCGCACCGTCCGGCTTCCGACCGAAGTTATTTTCATTCTATTTCCGGTCAGTCAGCAGGTTGGTTGGCTTGGTCGTCCTGTGGCGGTGGTCGTCCTATGTGATGGGTGTGTGTGTGTGACTGTGAGTTAAATCGTTGTACTATTTGTTGAATTTTTCCACACTCCTTTCCCGCTATGGGCGGACACACGGAGAGTGAATGTGGGAAGAGTTGATTATAGAGACAGTCCTTCCTGCATCGAGTGGGCTCGCAGGAGGTGGAGATGCCCTTATTTTCACGATGAAAGATAACAGTGCCGTCGGCAGAGGCTGTCTGACTGCTGAGAACTGAGTATGGCGGAATGTTTGTTTTCAATTCCAGGCGGGAACACATGATTCAGTGCCGAAGCAAAGCTTCGACAGTGCGGGTAGGTTGGATCTAAATTGGATTTGTTCAGTTGTTTTTTTTGTTTTCTAATGATGACAGGGGGTTCCTCACTAAGGCAGGAAAGAAGTTTAAATTTAGATATTGTCGTGGAAAAGGGTATGAAATGGGGTTCTATTTTGGTTGTTCAGTTCTTAAAATGAACATCTAGGTAGAGGTATTTAAATCGTGTCAAGAAATCCAAAGATTTAGTAAAACTGATTCGAAGATAATAAATTTGGTTGGGATTGACATTTCGACAAATTAAAAACAGCAGCCTATATCAGATGCTTAAGTTTATGAAATCTATAATTTTGTTTGCATCTTCAGTTGCATTGTTTGACATTTGCAATGTCTGTCTATCCTGCTGTATTCATGTTGTTGATTTGTTGGAGTTGTCAGTTGTAACTGTTTCAAAATTTGTAGGAGCAAAGAAGAGCCTTTTATTGTACAATGGTTCATGGTTAAGAGAGAATGTTGAGATAGAAACCGTCGAATAATTGTACCATAGTTAGCCAAGATAATTTGTTATAACAAAACATTCATTCATTCGTTAAGCCTCAAACCAAGTAGACATTTTTACATTTTACGTGATAAAGGGTGTTGTTGGCGCAGAAGCCGGTAAGCTGGCAACCCTGACCATCGACGTCTTTGCTGCGAGGGCATCAGGTGTCAAAGCGTCGCTGCAGAACGCAGTGACAGATGTCAAAGAGACGACCTGTCAATAGGTGTTTTGAGGCTTTTTTCGTGATTGGCAAGTAAAAGTGAAAGAAGTACGCGGTACAGCTGGCGATTATTTGAAGATTTGTCAAGGGAGGGTGTAGAAAAAAACGGACCGGTTGGACAACCTTGGACTACCCGCTCAAAGCCTTCATGTGGATGAAACCGTGCAACTTGCGACTAGCATTTCCACTGAAAGTACGAGAAGGCGACGAAACAGCACCAGTGGCAGTGAAGACCAGGCTGGCGTGGTGCGTTTAAGGCCCACGAGGGAGCAGTTAGCAAGAGTCCTACAGCTTCCACGTGTGCCAGTGTTTCCGCGATAAGGAACTTCACGAAATGGTGAAGATGTTCTACGACTTTGAAGAAACGCTAAAGCTAGCGGAATTGTCAATGACGAAGAAAGATGTGCGAGCGCTAGCCATTATGGAAGCTACCGGCTAGTGGGGAATCGATCGAGACCGGGCTGATTTGGAAAAAAGATCAAGTAGAATCAAGTAGAGTGCCTTGAACGCAGAATGGAGCGCGACCCAGAGCTGAAGGAAAATCTACACAGACGCACAAGATCCGCACAACTAACCGCGGAGATGGAAGCAGCAGATTCCAAGAGAGTTGGGTACTCCCAGTCGGAGCAGTGATAAACCCCAAGAAACCGGGAAACCCCCGATATATTTTCTTCGTGGAGTCAACTACTACGAGCAATAGCGTACGCGCTCCGATTCCTGAACAATTCGACCTAGGAGCGGCCGGTTCGCACAGGGTAGTTATCGCTTACTGAACTGCAACTAGCAGAAGATACCATCTTCAAAGTGTTACAACGTGAAACATACCCAGATGAGGTCGTTGCGCTGACCGAAAATGCACCTCAGGCAGGAGATCATCGGGAAACATAGCACTATTTTTCAGCTGATGCCGATGCTGGACAACAGCGGCCTCCTGCGCGAGAGAGGTCGGATCGGTTCTGCCGAAGCAGTAGGGTATAACGTTGACCACCCCATTATCCTCCCGAAGAAACATTGAATTACGGAGTTGTACGTGGTACTAGACCTCCATCAACGTTGCCAGCACGGAATTTTTGAAACGGTGTTGAATGAGATCCACCTGTTCTACAATATCCCAAGACTTCGATCGGTGGTCAAGAAAGGGCAAGGCCAGCAATTCCACCGTTGGCACTGCTTCCTCCGGCCCACCACGAACGAGCCTTCACTTACACCGGAGTAGATTACTTCGGGCCACTGATAGTGAAGCTGGGAAGATCCAACGTGAAGCGGTGGATTGCATTGTTCACCTGCCGAACAGTGCGCACCGTTCACCTTGAAGTCACGTATTCATTGTCGACTGAATCCTGCATCTCCTGCATGTCCGTCGATTCGTGGGCCACCGAGGTTCACCCGCTGAGTTCTTCAGCGACAACGGGACGAATTTCCAGGGAGCCGATCGAGTGCTGCGAAATCAAATATGCCAGGGACTATCCTCGACGTTCACCACCACCAACACCAAGTGGAACTTTATTCCGCCGGGAGCACCACACATGGGCGGAGCGTGGGAACGTTTGGTTCAATCAGTGAAGGCAGCCATGCAGGAAGCATATTCGGAGGGAAAACTTGACGACGAGGGACTGCATACCCTGGTCGTGGAGGCTGAAAGATTGCTAAACTCAAGGCCTCTGACATATTTGCCACTTGAAGCGGAGGAGTCAGAAGCGATTACGCCGAATCACTTTTTGCTGCTGAGCTCAAACGGGATGAAACAACGTGGAGTAACAGCAGTCCAAGCACAGTATGGAGAACTAGTCCGCCGACAAATCCTGGGAAGATCGCGTGAGCTAATTCAGCGGCAGCTGAACATGTTCTGGAAACGATGACTGGTGACTGGAGATCTGGTCATGGTAACTGAACCGACGAAGCGAAATGGATGGGAACGTGGAAGGATCGTCCGTATTATCCCATGCCCGAATGGCCGACACCGACAGGTGGTTGTACAGAAGGGGACGAAAACTTTGGTGCGACCGGTGTAACCTTAGAGAATACAGTGAGGCTCCGGAGGACTCCGGCTCACACCCGGGGGAAACTGTTGGCGCAGAAGCCGGTAAGCTGGCAACCCTGACCGCCGACGTCTATGCTGCGAGGGCATCAGGTGCCAAAGCATTGCTGCAGAACGCAGTGACAGGTGTCATCGGTAAAGGGACGACCTGTCAAAAGGCGTTTCCGGGCTTTTTTCTTGATTGGCAAGTAAAAGTGAAAGAAGTACGCGGTACAGCTTACGATACAGTGCGAGATCTTAAGTTGAATTTAAGTTTTAGTTCTGCAGTAAATACTAAAATTTTGAGATAAATATATATCTATCTATCTATATAATAAAAATGAGTTGGGGTTTCCTTTGTCACGATTTAACTCGCGAGCGGAAGGACCGATCGACGTGAAATTTTGTATGTAGAGATTTTTGGGGCCGGAGAATAATCTTATGATGCTTTGAGACCCCTCCCTCCACTGGAAAGGGGGGCTCCCATACAAATGAAACACAAATTTCTACACAACTCAAGCAAAAGAAACCAAATTTAGCATGTGTGAGTTTTTGAAGGCAAAAAAGGTTTTTATGGTAGCTTGAGAACCCTTCCCGTTGTAAAAGGGGGGGCTCCCATACAAATAAAACACAATATTCTGCATAACTCGGGAACTAATCAAGCAAATGGAACGAAATTTAGCATGTGGTGGTTTTTTAAGACAAAAAATGTTTCTACGTTTGTTTGAGACCCCTTCTAGTATATATATATAAATGAGTTGGGGTTTCCTTTGTCACGAATTAACTCGCGAGCGGAAGGACTGTTTATCAAGATTTTTGCTTTGTTGGATTCGTCTTGGACACCGAAAGGTTCTTATGATGGTTTGAAACCCCTCCCTTCTTTGGAAACGGGGGCTCCCATACAAGTGAAGCACAAATTTCTGCATAACTCGAGAACTGATCAAGCAAAGGAACCCAAATTTAGCATGCGGAAGTTTTTGAAGGCAAGCAATGTTTCTATGGTAGTCAGAGACCCCTCCTTTCTCTGGAAAGGGCGGCTCTCGTACAAATGAAACAGAAGTTTCTGCATATCTCAAGAACTAATCAAGCAAATGGAACCAAATTTGGCATGTGGGGTTTTCTGGAGGAGAAAAATGTTTTTATGGTGATTTGAGACCCCTCCCCTCTCTTAGAAGGGGTACTGTCATACAAATGAAACTGTAATTTCTTCATAACTCTAGATCTAATAAAGCGCATGGAACCAAATTTGGCATGCGGGGATTTTAAAGGGAATAAATTTTTCTACGATAGTTCGAGACCCCTCCTCTCTTTCTCTGTTAGGTTGGGGGGCGGGACTCCCATACAAATGATACAAAAGCTTCTACATAACTTGAGAGCTAATCAAGTAAAGGGAGCCAAATTTGGCAGGTAGAGGTTTTTGAAGGCAAGAAATGTTTCTAAGGTAAATCGAGACCCCTACGCCCTCTGTAAGAGGGGGGCTCTCATACAAATGAAACACAAATTTGTGCATAACTCGAGAACTAGTCAAGCATATGGAACCCAATTTGGAATTTGGAGGTTTTGGAGGAGATAAATGTTTCTATGGAAGTTTGAGACTCCTCCGCCATATGGAGGGGGCAGACGGGGGGTTTCCATACAAATGAAACACAAATTTCTGAATAACTCAAGAAATTATCAGGTTAATGGAACCAAATTTGGCATGTGGAGGTTTTCGAAGGCAAGAAAAATTTCTAAGTTGACTCGAGCCCCTCGCTTCTCTGAAAGGAGGGCTCATATACAGATGAAACGCAAATTTCAGAATAACTCGAGAACTTATTAAGTTAATGGAACCAAATTTGGCATGTAGAGGTTTTTGAAGGCAAGAAATGTTTCTAGTGTGGTTTGAAACTCCTCCGCTCACTAAAAGAGGGGTCTCTTATACAAATAAAACACGAATTTCAGCATAACTCAAGAACAAATCAAGCAAATGGAACCAAATTTGGCATGTGGAGGTTTTTGGAGGGTAGATTTCTATATACATTAAAATGAATTTCTGTCTGTCTGCCTGCCTGTCAGACCCTTATAGACTCGGAAATTTCTGAACCGACCAACGTGAAAATTTAAATCAGGGGGTTTTTAGGGCTGGGGTTTTTATGATTGTTTGAGACCCCCACTCTCTCAGGAAGGGGGGCTCTGATACATATGAAACACAAATTTCTTCATAACTCGAGAACTAATCAAGCAAATCGAATCAAATTTGGCATGTGGGGGGTTTTGAAGGCAAGAATGTTTCTATTGTGGTTCAAGACCCCTCCTCTTTTTGAAAGGGCGAGGAGTTCAAACAAATGAAACTCAAATTTTTATTTTAATCGAAGAGCCCCGTGTTATGGTTCGAGAACTAAACCCCTGCTAAATTTGGCATGTGGGGGGTTTTGAAGGCAATCATTGTATGGTGGTTTGAGAAACCACCCCCTCTGGAAGGGAGGGCTCCCATACAAATGAAACATAAATTTCTACCAAAAACGAGAATTATCCAGGATACTTATACACAAAACGTGTATTTCTCAGGTAAGAAGCATGTTTTGATAGAAGTTTGAACCCCTGCTTATTCAAGAAAAACAAAGCTCATCCCGTAAAAAAAAACCATAAAAGTGTCAGGTACATTAAATTTCCCTTCATTTAGTGGCAAGCGTAGCAGCGCACGCACCGGGTTCAGCTATTTAGTTAACAATAAATTCGAGCCGAACTGCAACACAGCAGACCGCTTATGTGTAAACATATTCAGTGTACGGGGTAGGTTAGTTTCGTTGTAGTTCCTACTTGTACATAGGTTCATAATGGATTCGTTGCAGATAATAGATTAGGTTAGAAGCTGGTAGTTATCAAATGTGAGCTCTAACTGTTCTGGCCAATAATCACTAACTCTAATTATTTTGCAGTTTTAGATGCAAGTGTGTTCATATCTTAGGGTTTTTAGGCCCCGATAAGGGCCGTTTTCTCTATTGCCTGAGTTGAGAAGATGCGAATTTAACCACTGAAGTCCTGTTGTGCTTAGTTTTCACTCATGATTTTATTTCCACGCTGGTATCTGGCGTAACAACTGAGGCCCGTAACTTTTTGTATCGTTTGATTCGCATTTCCTTCGTTAAAACCCCCTTCCTGTCATGTAATAGTACCCGATGCCTTTATATAAAACTGACACGGCATGGCGAGCAGCTATCAGTAATACATAGGGGCTATTCATAAACCACGTAGACTTTGCTGGGGGATCTGACCAAAGTCTACGCTACATACAAAATTTCAAAAATATGTTGTTGCCCAAATCAACTCTAAGCAGCAGGAGTGTGACAATCAGAGGATCAGAATTATTCACGTCACCTGCTGCTGGCCCTCCGCAACGACGAGGAGCTGAATAAACTTTCCTCCGGTTTGACCATTTCACAGGGTGGTGTCCTTCCAAACGCCCTGCAGCTCAAGAAGACTGCGAAGAAAATTTCAATCGTGAACCATGTTGCCTCCGTAAACAACTAAAATCGGTCCCTTTCAGGACCATCAAATCAAGTTGCCAACTAAAGAGTTGTTTGATGGAAATTTCTTTTGAGCTCATCGAAATTTTCATTGCTACGCACCGGCTCAACATGGCGTCGCCCGTCGTTCAAGCGGTTGCCATGAAGCTGAGGTTTCGATTCCCGCTCAAGCCTGTGGAACTTTTTGCAAAACGAAAATGTCCAAAACTGGTCCACTGGGTGTTAGGTTAAGTTGTTCGTAATTCGCTCTACACCAAACATAAAAATGCAAGATTGTATAATGATCGATAAATTGGCCACACTGTTTTGATCTAGATCCATTCCTGAAATCTAATTGGTGTGTGAGAGAGTGAGTGAGTTATGCGAATGAAGTGAATGCATTCATTATGCGAATGAATGATAAGGGTGTGTGAGCAAATACTGGACGAGTGACGTTAAAAACATGTACAAGAGGAGAAAAGAGGCAGTGTTCGGTAAGCAACTAGAAAGAGGACATCGAAATATACTCCCATTGAAATCAAGATTCTGAAAGTTAGTCCAAAGAGAAAGAATCCCTGGGACGGTCTATCGTTTTATTACAATTGTAATATAAGTTCGCATGATTATGTTTCATTTCGTGCTGTGGATCGTAAGTTGGAGGAAAAAATCGAATATTGGTTGCGGGAACAAAAGCAACACAGCAGTTCGCTTTGAAAAATTAAATATGTGCGTGAGGTTGTGCGTGCAGTGGTTGAGTAAGAGATGGGAGCCCTACACACACACACACACACACACACACACCTGTTTTTTTTTTTTTTTTTTTTTTTTTGATC
>JASCZW010009969.1:0-39305 GCA_034211315.2 Aedes japonicus
CACGACCGCTAACAACTGCCTGTCGTATGGCGCTTACTTCATAGCTTCTTAAGTCGTTATGCGTGCTTGTACTTACAGTTTATGCAATTCCAAAAGGCGTTCTAATTCTGGTTTGATGCCTTTTTTGCGTCCAGATTTTGGATAATCTTCAAGAGGGCATGTTTCTCCAAATTTCTTTTCAATCTATAACACTGCAGATTTAGGGCAAATTACGCTTTCTGCCAATTCTCGAAACGACAACTTTTCGAAAATTAATTCGATTTTTATGGAGTGTTGCTAAAAAATGTTTTTACGCACATGTACACACTACAGCTGTACTGTGTTGTTCAAAAGAAGGCCCATTAAGTCCCCTAACTAACTATTATTATGACCATGACTAGACCAATTGCTTAAGGATTAGTCGGAGGTCGAATTGGCAGTTAACTGAAGACAGACCAAAATGGGCATACCGTCAATTGATATATTAGCATTTTCATGTTTTCATATAGTTATTCATTGATGATATCAATGATTTTTAAATCCAATTATTTATTTACAAGTCGTATATGTTTATTTAAACATAAATTATTCTGTACAATTATAACCTTGTTTATATAGTTTCTTATATTGTGTATCTATTGGTATTTTTTGCAGTTGTTAATATAGTAAATGTTTTTGATGTTTTTTAAATGTTGTTAAAATTATCGATACATTCAATTATGATTTTATCGACAAACGAATTTATTGTTTACTTCACTTATTAATAAGATTTTTATATTTATAAACTTATTTGTTGACTAAATTATATTATTTGTACATTTATTTACTCATTCAATCAATATATTTTCTATTTATGAATCAGTTATTGAAAGTAATTTTATTTTATTTGTCTATTAAACTATTTATTCAAATATTGCTCATATATTAATTTTAAAGTGTTTTTAGCTTCACTTCTTAAAAAGAATTTTCTGTTTAGTTGCTTATTCATTGTTTAATTTATTTGCGTACATTATAATTTATTTTTTGATATTTGTAATATATTGTTTACTCATATTGTTATTTGTTTTTTGAAAATTTTCTAAATCAATGCAAGTAATGTTTGATTGTTTTTTTACTAAACAAAAAATAAAGTTCATTGATTCATTATACAATTATTTAAACAATTTATTGATTGAATAGCTTGCCTGTTTATTTGTTTATTTCTTTTTCGTTTAATATTATATAGATCGTTCCATAGACATTTGTTGGTACATTATTTTTCTATTTGTGAATGACTTCCTCTTCTTTTTTATTTGGGATGTATTTATTAACTCGTTAAGAAACATATTTTTCTTATGGTTTTATAAATAAACTTTTCTTGGCAAAACATTGATTTACTTACTAAATCATTTTTTCATTAAATTTTACATAAATTTATATGTGCATTTACATGTTTCTCTATTCAAGTTTGTGAATCTATTCTCTCAATATATTAATTTATATTCCAAACTTCATGGAATGAGTTATCATTATTTTAATAATTTTCTTTGATTAATTGTTGTAATGAATTTATTTTTAATAGTATTGTTTTTATATATAATGACTTATTTATTTACCGGGTCATTTCAAAAGTTATTGGTATTGCTTTTGATTTTTGAACTGAAATCTTGATTATTTTATTTGTTTATTTCCCCGTTTATCCTCCTCTAGATTTTCATTTTTCTATGCTTTTGATGTTTTTCAATAGTTTTTTTAAATTGAATTATTCTCTTCTCAAAAATTAACTTAAACAGAATGAATAATTTTGCAATTCAGTAATACTCTTCAGATATTTGTACATGTGTTCATAAAAATAAATAATTAGTTTTTCTATTTATCTATTGTTTGAATTTTAAAAATATTTCATTTATAAAATTTAAAAAGATTTTTTTCGTCATTTTTTAATTTTGATTTAATGTTTAATTTTTTTTTAATTTAATTTCATTTGTTTAATAATTCAAAGTTAATTAAATCCTGTTAAATCTATTTTATCTGCTAAGTATGATTTTTTAAATATATTTGAAGACCTTTTATTTCATGGCCAATTTATATATTTTTTTGTATTTTAATTTTTTATTTGCTTTAAAAATTCACAGATGTTTGGATAAAGCTTTAAATGAATTTTTCAAAATTTTTATGTTCTGTTAAAAAACTACTTTTGATAATTACATGTATTGATTTTTTTCCCATTCAATAGCTAATTGACTATTTTTCCATTCCATTGTTTTTGAATTGATTGATTATTTGTTTTGAAGTAAGAAAACAAAATTCAATTTGCTCATTGATCATAATTTTTCGACTTAATTTTTCAATCATTCATAAACATAATGATGAATATGATGATTCATTATTATAATCATTACCTAGATGGTTAATGTTGATACTTATTGACATATTGATTTACTCAAACTACTAAAAGTTATCTTAACTTTTTCTTTTATTCAATTATTTTATGTACTAATAAATTTAAACATCAGTAAATTATTGATTCTGAAGGTTTATGTTGATCAACTTTTCGTTCATAAACTTATTAATTTATTATATTTTCTTTGTTTATTTATTTTCGTAATTTTTCAGTTAATCTATTTTTTACCTATTTTTTGTTAATTACCTATGAGTGAATAAATGTTTCAGTTATTTTTGTTTCAATAATCCTGTTTATGCATATTTTTATAGTATATTGAATGATATGTTTTCAAATGTTTTGTCAAGTTAATTTTTTTTATTGTCTTCGTCATTCAAAAATTATTTTTTTGTAAAATATTAATTTTTACATTTATGATGTAATTTATTTACAAATGCTTTATTAAATTTTTTTTTATAAACTTAAATATATATTTCTGTTTAAAAATATATCTGTACCTATTCATTTATGTATTAATCTTCACTATTTGAATATAGTATAACATAAATTTTCCTTGTTTATTCGTCGTTAATTGACTGTTTTTCTAAGATTTTAAACGTTCCGGATTTCTCAGTTTTTCATTTATTCATCTAGTTCTTCTTTTTGTTCTTTGAAATTTTCATGAATTTGTCTCTGTACAAACTCATATATGATTGAAAATAAAAATATGGAAAGAAAACTTTATAAAACGGTTAATAAAATACTTTTTTAAGTGTCTTTTGAATTAATTCATATTTGAATTTGTTTATGTTTTGAATGCGTTTATATGTGTATCTGTTTTTAAATATCTTAATTTTTCTAAGTTTGATCATTTATGGTATATTTATTCACCAATTAACTTATTTTATTACATATATAGTAATAATTTATTATCATTTATTGTATACATCGCAGTCTCATCATGCGCTTTCATTGATCGCATCACTTATCCATGAAGCTAAAATCAGCCTCACAATAACAAAACTATCCTTGCCTTGACAATTATGGAGAGGCAGAGGTAAACACGGTCTCCAATCAATAATTGTCAAACTATTCATCCTTCCCCTCCCCAAAGACCATGAGGACGTGCCTGGTGCCAGTACTGATCTATAAATAGAATGAATTAGTGAATTTGTACATTGAAGATGTAAAAACTACTACCAAGCTCCATCTATGTGGTTCTCTGTGCAATGACACTAGTTCTGTTCAGTAACGAAGTAGCAACTATGAATCGCAACAGTCTTTTTCAATATTTTTTTTATTTATGTGATACCTTCATTTTATTTCATTTATCTATTAATGCATTCCTTTAATTTTTAATTAATTATTTGATTTTTTTTTCATTAATTGATTAATTAACTAACTTAACACAGCAGTCGTCGGGAGCAGGGAGTATTCGTCGGAATACCTAACACAAAAACAAGCGCCCGCAAAGGTTCGCTCTTGACGCAAATTAATGAATAATTTTAAAAGAAAATTTACAGCAATGTTCTTTTAAGTTTTTAATAGTGAAAAAACTTGTTATTACAATTTTTTGTGAATTCCCAGCTTTTTACAAACAATGAGTTGGTCTGTTTTTCCATTCATATTTACTCCAGCAGACTGATGGGGTATCTGAACCTTAATAGGAAAGTTGGTTTAAGGAAGTAATGTAAAACCAGGTAAAAAAGATAAAGTACCCCTTACACGCTGCAGCCTTCACGGCTTTAGAACAGTTGCACCATGTCACATCGGGCCAAAACAAAGGGTGATGAAATATTAACTTCTTCTGAAAGGCGCTGGTGATGAAAAATTGTTGTTATTGCGTCTCACCCCAGTCGGTCTGGTATGAATCTCAATCGCTGCCGTTGGGATTCTCTGGTCAAACGAAAGAGAAGTTAAGCCGTTGGTCCCAGTCTATAAATTGATGGGTTTGATATGTACGGTCTAGGTTGTTTCCCGGGCTTAACAAACTAGCCTCATGTTGTAGGTCACGTAAATACGAAAACCAATTTTTTTTTCTGTTACGTTTGTTCGTGCTTGCCAAAACAAGTGCTTTTAACGAAATTTTTAACGACAGATTTTTTGTTCAGAAACGTTCAGCATATAGAAAGTAGGCAGACGTTTAGAAAAGCGTATAGAAAGGCAGTCCGGGAAGTTGATAACAATCTTTCCTAACGTACACAGAAAAAAAAATTAACAAGCGCGTCTAACTTCCCCTCGTTTAATGCTGAGCCAATGAAGCGTAAACAAAGCATTTGGTTGTTGTCTTTGATGCACCATACAACAATGTTTGCAATCTTTCATGCAACAGGCTTAATTCAGGCGTTATAAAAATATCCCATTATTTTCTGCCAAATCTAGCATTCCCTTTATGTGCATTATATCACGCAAAAAATTCAATGTTTCTTTTTATCTGTGTAAGTCCATAATGACACATGAAAAATTTGACCGAAAATCACAGTGTACTTTTCGAACACATAGCATGCACTTCGGGACGAAAGGTGGCAAAATTCCTATTTTCAAGCCACAGTTCAAATAAAGAAGTTCGGGTTTCTATCTAACATTTTCTTCAGCTTCCTACCTAAAGATCCGCTTGTCCAATGTTATTTACGTTTCTTCGATTCCTTCGTTCCGAAAATGTTTGCAATACACTGTGAACTATGAATTTAGGTAAATCCAAGTGTTTCCGCGAATGGACGTAAAGAAAGGTGAGAATTTTCATTACAGCTGTTCAAGGTCCGTTGGTGATTTTTTTTTGCCTTAGTAAAATATTTCACTAGACGCTGAAATATTTCAACAGTAACAATCTTTTGAACATTTCCAAATTATCACAGATACAAACCTTATCACTGCATTCTCTTGGGTGGAAGATTTTCAGTAAAGTTTCTAATAATAGTAACCTTACTTCAGCCAGCACATACATATTAAACGAAGCCCTCGTTCTTGGTAACCAGCTGAACACGCCTTGATTATCAGCCAATCAACATGGCAGAACCATTCTCGAAATCGAAACCAGTATAAATATTTGTGTTTAACTTTGGCGGAGTAGCAGCAGCAGCTGTGAGAACTAGAGATGGGCAATTTTCAAAGAAAGATTGAAATTTGTTCAGAAATCTCCATTCTGGTTTGTAAGAACAGCCGTTAACTAAAACAAATTAGAGGACTAATTTTACAGGATTTCAAATTACCATCCAGCTGAAAAGGACTGTTCTGCCCATCCCTACCGATGAAAGTTATTTGCAGCATATCAGTTTCGCTAAAGCAGACAATAACCAGAAAAAAAGTGTTAATTTGAAGTAAAATTCCACTGCTTAACACACAATAATTATTCAAACCATCGGCAGACGATGAATGGGGGCGTTCCAACCGTCGTCGCTGACAGCTGACTTGTTCGCATGTTTCTGCCGAGGCTGTATTTTCGTACATTTCAGCAAAAATAAAATAAAATAAAACGAACACACGAGCAAAAGTTTCGACGTTCAGCCGGAGATGCAGAAGGCTTCAATTATGTACCCGGCGAAAACACTTCCACGACAATGACGGCGTCGACGACGACGGCAACGCATTGCGTTACAGGGGAAGTTTCCATTACACACTAACATTCGTGTTATGCTTGAAATGGCAAATAATCCAGTCCTTATTTGCCTGCCAGTTCTTCGAAGCGTGAGCTTCGGAGACTCTCCCGAGTAGCGAATTTCCACCGAGGATGGATTGCCATGCTTCGTTTCCTCGACTCAATCTTGAGGATTCAAAAGGAATCGATAAATTTTAGTTCGCCGGAATGGAGTTCTAGGTCACTCGAACTTCAAATTTCATTTGACACCCACATTACATCAGCCGCAATGTTTCTCTTTGGAATCAGATCCACCACCGGGGGGAGATGGCTTTGAATTGTGCTTTCTGAATAAACATTTATTCAATCGCCTCAAATGGATTGTGTTTCGATTCGAAATTTCAGCTTGGGTTGCAACCTTTTCCATCGAAAAGGAGCAGATGAAGTGGGTAGGCAACTTTTCAAACGCGTCGCTGGTTAGGTTATCTGAACCTTTGTCCTGGAAAAAATGGCTTTGGCCCAAATGGTCTCGTTTTGTTTCAAGGACGGCGTTTGATGGGTGGATATCGCATTTCTCATTTTAAAACAAATTTTCGACTCAAGATCAGTAACCAGGAAAGCTGTTCTGAATGACAAGTGTTTTTAATATTAGTTTGGGTAAATTTGTTTTGAAGTTGAGATAAAGTGGTTAGAAGTTGCTACTCAGGGGCGATGATTCGTAAATAGCATTTGAAGAACAAGTTGATTATACCTACCTTGAATTTTAATCACTGTTATGAGCAGTGTATAGTTACCAAGTTTTTTTTGACGTTATTTTGGTGAGCTGGATCATCACTTTTGATTGCCAAATAAACAAATTAAATAAATTTATTATGGATGCTGGTGAGCTCTTTTCAAAAAGTATACGAAACCACATGACATAAAATATGTTCGAAAAATTTCTAGCAAAACTCAAATTACTAAGGAATGAAGGAATGAAAGTGCCTTTCAAATAACAAACACAAAAATTGCACTGAAGATGTAGAATAGTCCTTCAATTCAACATTAAACAGTTTTGAAATTGGGGTTCCTTTAGAAGATTTAAAGAAACAACGGAAGATTTCAAATAATCATGTCAAGTTGACTCGTCTTTTTCATTGGCCGTACCGATCCTTCCACTGTCCTAGGAGTACTGTTTCTGCACCATTTACCAATTAAGCTAAGGCCGAGTTGGTCACTGCTGTACACAGAAGCTGTCTTAATTTTATTCGGTCCGTGGCAACACTTCGCCAGCCTCGCAGTCTACGAAAGGTCAACTGGTCGCCTTCAACTTGATTGGTACGCACTTCTTCTTGGAAAAAAAGTACATGTATTGCGAAAGAATTCAATATTTCAGCTCCGAAAAACACAAAATTAGTGAAACATAGCACTTCTTATGTAAAAGTTTCTGGAAAATCGAATGGAGAGGGCTCCACAGGCTGAAAAATTCAGCTTACGGAGATATTGGACATATTTTGCCCCGATTACCTCGAAGTTTTTTAATAATGTAAACAATGCTCAGAGGCAAGGCCCGGCACAGTCATCGTCAATTGATAATTGTCAAGCGACGATGAAGCTGTTCACTATCAATATCAAACGAAAATCAAGCTCTTTCTTTTCGAGCATATTCCATATCAACATCTATATAACCACTTCCCAAGTAACAAGATTAGTTTTATTACAACCGTATAGCACTCCTCCCAGCTTTGTTGATAAAACTACATGCAAAGCTGTTTTGTCCACCAATACCTCCTCTATGCATCTTTGAAGCCAAAATGTGTACAAGATGGCCCACTCTATAGACGGTTGTGCAAACAAGTTAATAAAACCTTTACAAGACCATAAAGATTTTGAAAATGTTCTAGTGACCACTTGAGAACCTTCATAAAACCTATTGGCTGCCATCGAAACCAGCATAGGTCCAAATGGCCACAGCTGTCAAACTTCACGGCAATATCGTGGTTGGTTTTTGTTGTTCTGCTTTGTTCGATTCTCTGCTTTTCTAATACATTTAACAGTCAATAATATCTAATTCAATAAGGTTATCTGAAAAAAAAAATGCCAAAATTGGTCTCCACTCTACAGTTCATTTGTATTACATTTAAAATTTTGAATTTATTTTTCTACATTTCAATTATTTCATATATTTCAATATGGCGATTGGAATAAATCACAGTTTTTCCAAGAAGTCGTATTATCTTCGTAATGGCTACTTTAAAACTATTTGGTCATTTAGTGACTTTTCTCAATGCCAATTCACCGTTTAATGCATTTACTGGAGGCAAAATGGTTTTAATAAGATAATTCGAATGAGTCCTAAGACGGCATTTCAAAACAGCATTTTAAGAGTTCACAAAGTCAAAATAAAACCTTAGATAGGAGTAAAAAGAATCTTAAAAGACAAGGTTTTAAGATCGTTGTAGGAACCTTTATAGTTTCTCAAAAAGCTGACTAAAATATAGAACCTTTTATTGGCACCTCTTGGTACCATAATAAAACAAAATTGATTTCCAGTGGCGTTCATAAAACTTGAATAAAACTTAACAGAGCTGGATGGTTTTGGCAATGTTACTTTGGTTTCGATCTGTTTCATGCTGTTTCATGCTGTTTCATGCTGTTTCAAATTGACTTTTCAAACATGCCAAGTCTGTGTCGCTTTTACTTCGATGAACCCTGAAGGGAATGAAAATGTAACTGACCACGTATTGAAGGTGATTTGAATTTTAGCTTTTGCAACTATATCGGACATCATCAAAATTTAGGCATCATTAAGTGCATTAGCATTTTGAATCAGAATGATGTACGAAAAAGTTGATTAAATTCTAGGTTTAAGTGATAAACCCAAAATAGAAGTATATACAGAGTTCATTCCTCGTTTTCTACTGCCATGAATACCATTACGCCGTTAAGTCCATTTTCCCGACCCTCGTCAAGAAAATGTGTGATTAAATTTTCGAACATATTAGGGTCAATTCTGACCCATGGCGCAACTTCTATGTACCCTATCTTTTTTATTTTTAAAATAATCGGACTGAATTTTTCTGACTTTTAGTATTCTATGGTAGGAATGGGCATTTTGAAAAATAAAATCGTTGTAGCCACATCGATTTTTTTTAAATAAAAAAAATCGATCCACAAATATATCGAAAGTAAAAAGTCGATTCGAAAAAACATCGATTTTTTTAAATCCTATTTGCACTCCAAAAACTGGTGGTAGATAATGAAATATTTCTCATTGTGTTATTATTTAATGACTAATAAGCCTGTCGTAATAAAAATGGATAATATTTGGGCAGAACTGTTCAAAAACAAGTTTACAAGCGCATCGGCATACGAACGTTTTTTAAAGAAACATGTTGTAAAGCAATCGATAAAAATATTAAAACCCGATATACACGAGTGAAACCAATTTCCAAAAAAAAGGCAAAACAAATCGAATCTTCCTACAAACTCATTGAATGATCTGTTTACACAAGAATGAAAAGATCAATAAACTAGTATAAGAAAAGAAAGTTCACAAAAGAAAACATGAGACAATACCGAAGATGACATCCTCTTAAAAACAACATTGAAACACCATTATTTTTGATTTTAAGTAATTTGATTATATTCGATAGATATCAACTCAGCCAATGCCAATAACTATACGAGACAGGTGTATTATCAGACTGAGCTACAGTGACAGCTGTCAAAATAATCAAAACAAGCGTAGGGCGATTATATATTCTCCTCTGCAAGGATTGATCGAAGTCCATCAACTTCTTGCTCTCAATAATGTAAAAAAAAATGCAATATAATGAAACATCGATTTCATCTCTCAAGAAATCGATGTTGTCAAACATCGCAGAGAAAAGACCGGATGAAAAAAATCGATTCAGCGAGGTAAAAATATCGATTCTGTAAAAATCGCATCGACATCGCCCATTCCAATTCTACGGAATTCTTTGATGCATATGCTTGTTGTTCCGGTAACATTGTCTCCCGGGAACCTGCTCCAAAGCGAAGGAAGTTTTAGTTTCCATGTGTTAACAGAAATGCATATAAAATATTCCAGACATTGTAGGGAATTGGTATATTCAGCAAAGTTTCTCAGTGCGTAACAAATCGTCTCTTCATGTTATCATATTAGTTCCTTATCGTGCTGCAGAGGTGGCGCTGCAGTCTATCTTTGCCAAATGAAGCTCTATTGTTCCAGGTCTTACTGAATTTTATGCATTTTTTTGTCTTTTAACCCCCCCCCCCCCCCCCTCTCTCTTAGTATGGGTCTGGGAGTTCCACTTGTTGCGTTTGAGTTCCACTTATGGAGTTGTTGTGATGTTTCTTATGCCCTATGCCATTGCTTACTGTTACTGTACATGCGAAAAAGCCAGATTTATTTCCCTGCTGTTTTTATTTTTTATCGTTTGAGTGTTTCTTATTTATTTTTTCCAAAACTACATGATTCATAAGCTTTTTTCATATTCCTTCTACTCCTGATTCGGATTCATCTTCGCTACCATGCATTCTATAATAACCTCCATCTGCTTTATATCGTTCCATGTTTTTGCAGGTCTTCCTCTTTTTTTACTACACCTTATCTACTCTTCTTTTTAGTGGGTGCCCATCAGGTCTACTCTGATGTGTCCCCAATAGCCCATTCGCATTACTCGAACTTTTTTGACTGCTGTCTTACCGGCTTATAACCTTGACACTGTTAATCTTCCTTTTGGTCTCTCCCTACTATATTTTAACATTTCTTTTAGGATTTGCACTATACTGTATTTATAGCTCTTTATAAATTCTATCATTGCTTTGCTACTCTGTACTGCTAATCTTTATCTGTTTTTGGTTGTTTCTGGTCTGTTTAACGCATATTAAATTGTTTACCACATTATACTCCTTTTTGTCTACAATTACATACTTGTTTTATACCTGTACATATGTCATCCCATGTCTTTCCATTAACCTTTTTGCATACATTTTGTACCCTAGATTACATAAACTTAAGGGGGATATACAGTTAGTACTCAAATCAACCGAAACTTTTTACAATTATAAGTGTATCCATTAAGTACGCAAAAATATTCTTTTTAATTTTTTTCCAAAAAAATGGCGGCCGTTAGAGTGCGTTGAAAAAGTCATTGTATTTTGTTTGTGCTGACTCTCCTGGTAGCAGTTTTGATCTAAAACCTGCAAACCCAAAAAAAATACATTTATTAATTTAATTTGCACTTTTGGCGAAACTTTTTTGAAAAAATCCAATTTTTTTCTGCCATTTTATCACTTTTCCATATATAATAATGAAATATTACAAAAATGTTGAATAAATAAAGAAAAGTAACTATAACAAAGAAATCCTAATAGTTTCGGCTTAATCGAATAATTAGTTTTCGAGTTATCACCGGCATAAACTCGGAAAATGCTGTTTTGAGAAAAACGCGTTGAAAAAGCGGTCTTCTCGGTCAAGCGTTTCTTTATACCTGCTGCGCGCGAAAAAGGATTCTTCGAAAATCGAATAAAAGAAAGACATGGAGTACAAATTTCGAAGAAAAAGTTTTCAGGAGCGTATTCAACGGGAAATTTACTAACTTTTTATGCAATAAAAATAATTGAATTTTTTGGTCATTCTAACTGTACATTCCCCCTTAATCTTCAAAAATCAGTTGTTTCTTTTGCTCCTTTGAATGTTGGAATTGGTATCTGAATTGATTGTTTTAATTGATTTGGAATTTCATTTGTTTCCCACACCTTCTTTATTATTAAATACAATTTCTCAACTTTTTCTTAGAATATTTTATGTATTTATTTTTAACTCCATCCTGTCCTGCTGCTTTTCCATTCGATAGATTTCTGATTAAATTGTTGATTTCCCTCATTCTTGATTTCCGTAATAATTTCTTTATGCTTTTCTATTTGAAGTGGTTTTCCTTCAGATATTTTTTTACTCCTCCATCAATTTTTTCATCGAAGTTTTTTTTTCCTATTTTCTAGACATGAATTGTTTCCGAAGCTTGTTTGATTTTCAATCCTTTTCCATTTTGTTCTTTTACTTTGATTGCATATTCTTCTTTTCGTTTATTTATGTTTTGCCCGAACAATTGAAATTGAAAAACTAGAAAAATCCAAACTAACACCTCACCTGATCACTCCCTCCAAAAAAAAAACGGAAACACTTTTCCAAACCATCACTATCAAACGCGAGCAAACTCTGTCAATTTCCTTCACAGAAAGCTCAGCCTACAGATTTTTCGGTGTAAAGTGCTCGACTACTGAAGAAGTCTGCAAGTCAGCAGGCGAAACAGGCCTATCTGTCAAAAGACAAACCCTCTGAAACGGAATCCAACGGAACTCGTTCGGGTCTACCAGTGATAGTTCAAAACAGTGTTTAAGTCTTCCACTGTTTTTGTTATTGTTTTTTTTTCATATTGTTTTACTAATATGATCGCAAAAGTGTTTTTTTTTAATGTAGTAAACAATTGTGTTTTCATACCTCTTTCTTGCGTTTGCCTCATTTGTTTGCTTGCCTTCATCAGACTTGTCGTGGACCTTTTTCTATTAAAGGACATTTTTCTTCTTCTTAAACCTATCTGGCACTAACCGTTACTTTTTAGTAGAAATTTCGTTGGCTTTTGTAGAATCTAAATTTTCCACCTTTTTTTTTTTTCTTTTAGATATTTTTTATTGTTTTCTTTGCATTTGAATGTACAAGGTTGTAATATTCTTTTTTGTACTCTTTGTTTTCTGACTTCATCTTTTTGTTCTTTATTATTTACTTCTTTCATTATTTTGTGATCGCTCTGAATTTCTGTCCATGCAGCTCTAATAAATGTTATCTTCACCTTCAATTCTTGTGCTACA
This sequence comes from Aedes japonicus, assembly GCA_034211315.2. NCBI lineage: Eukaryota > Metazoa > Arthropoda > Insecta > Diptera > Culicidae > Aedes > Aedes japonicus. Next base: position 12,771 of record JASCZW010009969.1, read on the forward strand.
GTGACGTGATTAATTTGTGATGAATTTCTCGTATTGGACCATGTGATTAACACTGACTCACCAAAACTCATTGAAATAACTGTCATTCTATGGATTGCAAAAAAATGTGTCATGAATTACCCATTTTCGTTTGTATTAACATGACCTTTGAATTTACATAGCCTCCTTGTTTCCTCTTCGTCTGAATCTACTGTCCCAATTTGAGAGTTAAAATCTCCTATGGTGATAGCTCTATTTTTCCTAAGGTGTCCATTAATTAATAATCCTTACATTGCAAAAAATGGATGTGCATTTCTGTTTGGTGTATGGACAATTATAATAAGCCAGTCCATTTTAATTTTTTTAATAAATTTTGGATGTTGTGAGCTGCCCGAGCACAGGTTTATACCAAATTAACAAATTCTAATATCAGGTTATCAGTGTTTGATCACTAAATATGTTATCATTAAGGCTGTAAAAACAGCAAAAAATAACAAAAGAGATAACAAATCAATATTCGTTGGATATCACAACATTAACTCGTTTTGTTATCATCGAGTTCATTTAAATAACAAATTTAGTGATATGAAGAAATTTCCTGAGATAAATTCAAATTATGTTATCAACATGATAATAAATTCATACACTAATAACTGAAATAGTGGTTTTGGTGAGAAGCTCAATTTCATATTCATCACATGCTGGTAATATTCAGCATTCATCAGCATGCTTGTATAATTCGTCAAAAATCGTCCTAAAAATTGATAACAGATGATAACAAAATTGGTCAATGGTGATAACTAAATGTGTTATGCGATAACAGGTGAATTCAAAATGATATCTGAGATAACAAAACTTGTTACTCATTTGACATCAATTTGTTTTTTTTATTTACTATGGTGTCCCAGCTCTTTTTTTTTTTTTTAATTTCACTTCAAATTTGTGTATGCGCAAACTTAAGAAACTACAGTACAACAAATAAATGGTTTTGGCTACGCACGGTGATGCTCTTTTAAAAAAGGTTCATTCGAACCAATTTTGTGCACTACTTAAGGTGAAAATTAATGTATTGCCGTTGCTCCAGCTTCACATACATTTGAGCCACAACTAAATTCAAGTGCAAAGTGATATTGGTCATGTCAGTAGAAGCTGCAAAATAGACAAAATTAGAAGTATTGAAATCATTTAACATGCAATACTGACGAAAACTGTTATTATAATGGTTTATTTTTAATTATTTCAAAATTATAATTGAAATTTATGTATAAACATTGAGAATAAAATAATAATAATAATAATAATAATAATAATAATAATAATAATAATAATAATAATAATAATAATAATAACATTGAATTTAAAAGCAAGATTTCATATTAAAAACGGTACCAACAATACAGTGAAGCTTTCCGTAAGGCGATCACGATTTTTTTTTACCAGATTAAATCATAATCCACCATTATTTATGCTAAGGCAGTTCAGGTTATCCTCCCAACAATAAAACATTATCCTGGCTTGGAACTCCCTCTAGTGTCCATCGCAACGCCAGTTGAGCGTAAACAAAAACAAATCATTTCCCAATTAAGAGGGATTTGGTATGGTCGTTATGTCCAAAGGGAAATCCACCCCCGGAGTCGGTAATAAAGTGCGAACTTTTCCCCTACGCCAAATTTTCATCTCATGTCGGCAATTTCTTGCTGCCCGGAAGAGTTGTGAGAAAAAAAAAAGAAGCTGCCCGCCATCAATGTCAACGAGCCTTATCCTGAACTAATTTTCTCATTGCCTCCCCATTTGAGGGGGTTTTCGTGTGCAAAAACCGGTACTTCGAGTAAATAAACTTCCGTAGCTCGAGATTGAAATCCGGTGATTTGGAGATATGGCACTTTCCATGTACGGAAAACTCCGTATGCCTGGTTTACGGGAAGAGAACTTTTCAATTAAAAGTCCTGTCCTGAACCGAGATGTGGTAGCTGACTATGGGGTAGTTGAAGGCGAACTTCCTAACAGAGGATGGTTCCGGCATGCAGTGGTTTCCGGCATTTCCAGAGTGGAAAGTATGCCAAGATGTGAGAAAGTTTCCTCTCCATAGGTGGAACCTCAGCCATATCTTCCCTCAAACTCAGCATGTTTACTTCCGATGGTCCACGGTGATGGAAACAAAAAATTAAAGCGCTTGGTTCTGGAGCTGCGTCGACCATGACTGGACGTATGTTAGGCGCATCGTGATTGTATATTGGGTGATATGATATGGTGACATATTGGGTGATATTATAAGAATTGATGCTCTACAACGTAATTCTTAAGGCAGAAAAAGGGTGCCGTATTTGATGTGTTAAATTAGGTAATATATACGCAATGGATGCTACCAATACCGCTAACGCAATGTCATTTTGTGTGTGAACGTTTTCACATACGGTTTGCTATCACAGAAGCATTGTATTTAAAATTAAATCAAAAGAACAACAAGTGTGTGAAAACATTGTGCACAAGAGTGTAGAAAATCCGTGTATAACACATCACGACATATCAAAATCACTCGGAGTCTCTCGTTCAACAGTAAGTAGCGTTTTGAAATGCTTCCTGGATCGGATGACTCTCAATCGGAAACCAGGATCTGGCAGCAAGCGTAACGACAATTTCAAATATCAGCGGGATGAAGTGCTTCGGCTTGTTTGTAAAACCTGAACCTTTCCACCCAAGATGTGGCTAAAAGGTCAAAATACGTATTCATTCGTTCCAAAGAGTGAGAAAGTGGCGAGGATTTAGATCGTTCAAGGTAAACGAAGAAGCATGAAACCAGTTCGAAAACAAATACGACAAATTGCTGACAAAACTTGACTGCGTAGTTATGGATGATGAAACAAACGTCAAAGCGGACTTCAAGCAGCTTTCTGGTCTTGAGTTTATACCGCATTACAAAGTGACAAGGTTGACGATCATTTCAAAGCCAAACAATTTTAGAAGATCTCTGCAAGGTCCATGGTTTGGCAGACTATTTTTAGTTGTGGTTTGAAGTGCAAAATCTTCATAACTACAGGTACAATTAAGGGTTTTAAGAATTTAACATTTGAATCTTACTCCCTCTTTTTGTTTACAAAATCTGATACGTCTGTTTGAAAAAGTACTCGATAAATAATTGAATAATATTGTCAAGTCAATTTATTCCAAAACATCATTTACCTATACAAAATGCATCATGATAGAGCCTTCTTAAACTTCTCAAAACAGACATTTCATTATTCACAGTCTCAAATTTCTCATAACAGTGTTTGGAAAGGAATGGAAATGTCAATTTTATTTCTTGGATTGTGGTCTCATGATTTTTTATCCCTTTAACTTGGTACTCAGCCCCTAGAACCAGAGGAAGAGTTGTCTCAATTAACTTATTTACGCTGGTCCGCTTGATATTTATACGCTTGAATGATTTTCCTTTTCAATTTGGTGGTAGGTCAAATGTTGGTTCTGTGTTAAGAGGATTTGTTTGCAGTGCGTCGTCATTTCGGAGTGCTGTCCGTGTTTCGTTTTATCTTGAATGTGATTTCGTGAGTGCTGAAAATGTTTCCATCGTGTGTTGGGCACCGGTCGGCAGTTGTACGCAATGTTTTTGAAAAAAGAATTTTGCACAGTATTTAAATGTAATCAAATTAAAGCTTAATAACAAGATAAATAAAAGTTAAAATGTAACTCCCAATCATATTGTTTTACATAACGAAGTGGTTTCACCAAACACTGAATACTGAATTTAAGGTTAAAAAAATCGCCGACAGTAATAATTCGCCTTCATTTCTCTTAACTTTGTTTTAACAAATACCGATCCCGATAAAAGCGAGGATCAAAATGTGCTTTGGCCACTGTTTCAAGTGTTTTTGTCATATTTTTCATGCTCGTTTCCGTGAATTCGATAGTTTTCATTTTTATTTCCACCGAAACAATAGACGTCTGGCTGGCCGTTATTCGACCATCTTTGTTGCAGCCCTCGGTTCAAAAACCCCAACCCACTCTTGGGTCCAAGTAACCATTATGCAAACCTCTCCTCCCTTCTCTGGATCAACAATCGCTCCCTGAGTATGTCGACGCCAATTGGCTAGCGTCTATCGTTAAGAAGGACCACGCCAGATTTTTGGAATCTTTGGTCTTATAGTGGACGCCCTCAGTGAAGACCCCACGAAAGAAGCCACAGTGGTGTGCATCCTTGAAGACTCCTCTACTCACTGAAGAGAGGGAATGCCAACTCCCCAATGCTAACAGTTTGTGAATAGGCGGGCTCTTCTCCCCACCCATTGGGGCATCCTTATGTTAGATGGCTTGCTCTTTTGACCAATTGTTCAATCTTGTTGTTGGAAGGAGATTCTTTATATCCCTGTGGAAACGTATAAGTAATGTTGCCTATCGATCCAATCAAACCCTTTTTTGGCCCTTCATACAATGGCACGATACGGATAATGAGTGATTATTCAAGCTTGGGTGTAAGTACATAATATACATCATACATCATACCGTTAAACATTGTTTGATTCCTATGCCTAACCAACAAGAAATTAAAAAACAGTGACATTAGAAAAATAATTATGTATGTTCCCAAAAGTCTATTCATTAAAAACAGTAGTAGAGTTTTCGAAAATAGGTTGGCTTTCCAATAAGACAAGCGAAAATTTTAAGATTCTGCATAAGTTAAAATTGAAAAAAAAACTTAATCAAAACGTGTGAGCCTGCAGATGATGCTTTGTCAGCTGTAAAAATTACCACAGTTATATCCGATGCTTATGATGAAGAATGTCGATAGCCAAGTTTAAAGTACAGTCAATTGCAAAATTGAGCATACACATGAAGGTAAATGAATGATGCTATTGGTTTTGAAGGAAACAATTATATCATTCAGTTTATATAGAGGACTTTCAATCATTTATTTATCGGACTAATTAAACGTACAATCATTTTTATTTTGGGCACCGCAAAATTGACCAAACAGCGTCCTTGTTCTCAGCAAAAAAACTTAGAGTGCTATAAAAAACAATTGAGCTTTGCGTTTCGTTTTCATTCAGCGTCAATATAAACAACCTCAGCTGCTTGGGCAGTGAACATATTCCTAGTTTTTTTTTTTTTGCAAAATGGCATCAAAGAGGTAAGAAACTGATTTTGCAATGCAAACGCTAATATAAGTATGTGTTGCCACGAAAAGCCGCTACAGGAAATAGGACCTGCCGTCGGAAGATCACATGATACAGTGAAGAAAATTGCTAATAAGGGTAAGTATGAAGGCACATTGAAAAATCGGTTCATCAGAGGACTAAAAGAGACATTGTGCGTGAAAAACGGAAAAACCTTGAATCCCATCGAGCATTTATAGTAGGAGGTCAATCACCGGTTGAACAGCAGCGAGAAAAAGAAAGCAAGAAGCAAAAACAAAGCAACTAAAATCCACGATAGAGGACATTTAGAATAGCATTCCATCTAAGATAAACAGGTATTTCGTGAAATTGATGCCGGGCCGCTTGTAAGCAGTACTGGATGCTAAAGGTGTTCATACAAAGTACTGAGAGACATTTTTTTTGCTTGAATTTGCTATAAATTTGAAGTGTATGCTCAATTTTGCTGCATTAATATGGGAGTTTTTAAATTTCTTGAGTAAATATCCGCTGAATTCACTTATTTACTTTTATTCTTGTATGTGAAATAGAAATAGAATGTAGAAAATTTGAAATATTATAAATTGATCTGTACGTACTGTTAAGGAGGGATATACAGTTAGAATGACCAAACAATTACATTTTTTGTTTTTGCATAAAAAGTTAGTAAGTTTCCGTAGAATACGCTCCTGAAACCCTTTTTTTGGAACTCCAAGTGTTTATTTTCATCATTTTTTGAAGACGCCTTTTTCGCGTGCAGCAGGTATAAAGAGACGCTTGACCGCTTGAACAAACGTTCAACGCGTTTTTCTCAAAACAGCGTTTTCGGAGTTTATGCCGGTGATAACTCAAAAACTAATTATTCGATTAAGCTGAAACGTACAGGATTTCTTTATTATAATATTATAATATACCTTCTATACTGAATTAAAAATTATTGTAATATATCATGATTAAATATGGAAAAATGTGGTAAAATGGCAGAAAAATGTGGATTTTTTTCAAAAAAGTGCAAATTTTTTTTTACTACTCTTTTTTTTCAATTCATCTACTAACTGTAAATGTAATTAATGTAAATTTTTTGGGTTAGCAGGTTTCAGATCAAAACTGCGACCAGGAGAGCCGGCACGAGCAAAATGAAACGACTTTTTCAACGCACTCTAACGGCCGCCAAAACAATTGAAAACAATATTTTTGTATACTACATGGATACACTTATAATTGCAAGAAAGTTTCCATTGATTTGAGTAAAAACTACCCCTTGAAATTTTTTTTCAAAAATGATTTTTTTCTTTGTTCTAACTGTATATTTTCCCTTAAATTGCAGACGTGCCTCTTTCCTAGTCGAATTTCCCCTCGATTTTCCCCAGATATCAAGCTGCCTTACAACCTTCACATGTGAATTTTGCATTAGCCAAACACATCATAATCATATTTATATTCATACATAAACACTATCTTGCTACGACTTCCACACGACATAGCAGAGGAGCACAATAAGCGACACGTTGCAAAAATTGATGAAGGATAGTACCATTTGGAATATCGGTATTACTCAAATAATGACCACTTCCCATGTTGAACAAAGATTGGTGTTAATATTTTCAAGATTTTATGTCTTTTTTCACTCTTTTTTACAATTGTTTTTGTGATTATCCCTTGCCGCACTACAAAATAAAAAGTGATGCCGCACGTGGAACTACTATAGTGTCAATAAAGTATAAGTCAACGCCTACTGTGCTGTGCAAAAATCAACGCCTATTGGAATAAGCGTTGGGTATTACTTACTTACTTACTCATGTTGGTCCAACATCCTGTTAGGACAGCACCTGCGTCACGAAATTTTTAAAAAGGAACTAGGTTGAGGACTTCTTGTCTCCAGACCCTCGAATGTTTCACAGTTCCAAGGTCTTGCTCCTCTTGGTTAAACCAACTAGCTCGCCGCGCTCCGCTGCATCTTGTACCGTTTGGATTAATTAATATATATAAAAATGGATTTCTGTCTGTCTGAACCTTACACAGTCGCAAACTACTAAACCAATTGGCGTGAAATTTAGCATGGAGGAAAAGAGGAAATGAGGGTAAGGTTCTTAAAATAGTTTGAGACCCCTTCCCTTTCCTAGAAGGGAGGCAATCATACAAATGAAACTGAAATTTCTGCATAACTCTACATAGAACTAAGAAAGCAAATGGAACCTAATTTAGCGTGGGGGGTTCTGGACGCAAGAAATTTTTCCATGGTGGTTTCGAGACTCCTCCTCTTTGTGGCTGGGGGTGGGGGTGGTGGGGGAGTCTTAAACAAATGAAACACAATCTTAAACCAATCATGAGAATCCTTTCTATTGTTATGGAAATTTGTACGCAGGGGTTTTTGGGACCGGAAAAGGTTCTTATGGCGGTTTGTACTTCTCCCCCGTCTGAAGGAGGCTCTGATACAAATGAAACAGTTATTTTTGCATAACTCGAGAACTAATCATATTAATAGAACCAAATTTGACGTGTTTAGGTTTTTGAAGACAAACAACTATTCTACGGTTGTTAGAGAGACCCCTCCTCTCGCATGGGGGGCTCTCATTGAACACAAATTCAAAGAAACATGAGAATTCTTCCTACTGTTGGGGTTTTTTGGGGGCGGGGAAGGTTCTTATGATGGTTCAAGAGACTCTTCTCCCGTCTGGAAGTCTGGCTCCCATACAAGTGAACCACCCATGTCTGCATAACTCGAGAACTAATCACGCAAATGGAACCAAGTTTGGCATCTGGGGGTTTTAAGAGGCAACAAATGTTTCTATGCTGGTTTGAGATCCCTTCCTTATCTGTAAGGGATGGCTCTCCATACAAATGAAAGAATAACTTGAGAACTCATCAAATGCAAAAGGAACCAACTTAGACATGTGGTGGTTTTTGAGGACAAGAAGTGTTTCCACGGTGGTTCGAGGCACCTCTTCTCATACATATGAAAAACAAATTTCAACCAATCATAAGAATTATGCCTTCTGTGATGAACATTTGTTTGCAGGAAATTTTGGGGTCGGAGAAGGTTCTTATGATGGTTCGAGACTCCTTCCCTGTGTAGAAGAAGCAGGCTCCTGTACAAATGGAACAGAAATTTCAACCAAACATGAGCATTATCCAGGCAACTAAAACACAAAATCTGTATTTCGTGGGGAAAGCAGCATGTTCTGATAGAAAACATAACTCCTTTTTACTAAGAAGTTATGGATGCTGCTACATATGCACAAGAAGTTAATCTAAGATTATACAAGAGAAAATGACTCAAATTGACAAGATTCGGCGAAGTTTGAATATAAATGTTTTGTCAATAAAATGCTTTTACACAGAAAGAAAAACCATGTTGGAAACTAAAGATCTGACGGTATACAAAAAACTACACACCTACGTTTGATTTTGCAGAAATTACACACTTGAGCAATCGAATATATGTTAACAAAACTCATTCTTAAAAAAATATAAATGCGCCAGTTCTATTATACTTTCATTCATTTAGTTGAAAGCGTAGCAAGGCTCGCACCGGGTTCAGCTAGTGATATAAAAGAAACCAATAAATAATTCGCAAAGTCCTACGTATAATGATTTTGTACGCGTAAAACAGGAACTTAAATGAAAAATTTATTAATTGTCGTCAGATTTCTACACTAACGTCTAAAAAAGGGCAAAAAAAATTTCCATACGATGATTTTGAAAATCACCACCAGAGATGTTGCAAGTACATGCAATTTAACCCAATTTAATCAGGCTGGGCAAACCTGTAATCTGCTGGCAGCGTCTCCTTTGGGGCTATTCATAACCCACGTAGACTTTTCTGGAGTGACATCGGAGTTTGACCAAAGTGTACGCTCCATACAAAATTTCAAAAGAAATGTATGGAGAAAAGTCTATGAGGAGGAGGGGGGGGGTTGGTATGAGATTTTCAAGAATGAGTCTACGTGGTATTTGAACCGGCCCTTTAGGGGTGGCGCTTCAACCATCAATTTAGGAAAATAGGAAGTGGAATAGGCAGGATGGTTACAAGCTCTGAATTTAGATATAAAACTCTCAACCATCAATCAATTCCAAATGACAAAAAAAAATAGAACGTACGATACGAGAAGTCCTCGTTTCTTCAATCTACTGAGTTCTGAAAAATTTGTTTAAGTCTTTGATCTGGTCCATTGTTTCATGAATCATCTTGCCTCTGAAACGCTGCACAGTAGGCCTGGTCATTTTGGTATATGTAGTTCGTTTTTAAAGTGAATATATCAAATAGACAAGCAAAATGATCCATCATTAACCACGTGCTTTTAAGAGCTGGCTGTGTTGGTGGGAATGTATCGAGAACAAGCTATCCACACAGATAAAAAGGAACATTGAACTTTATGTGTTATATAATGCACATAAAGAGAATGCTAGATATGACAGAAATTACTGGGATAATTCGTGTATACTAAAGCTGGATATCGCTCAAATTGCGTCTATTGTATGGAAGATTATCATTAATTGCAAGCAATATCGTTGTTTACGCTTGCTTTGGTTTAGAATTCAACGAAGAGAAAATTTTATGCGCCAGTGAAAATTAATTATTTTTTTCTGTGCATGTATATTACGCGTGTATTTGTGACAGTCAAGTGCACAGCATGCTATGATGAACTCATCAAGTGTTCATTATAGCATGCTGTGCGCTCGACTGTCATTTTTCGTTTGTTTACTTGTTTGAACGGTTCAAATTCTTCGTTTTCTAAATGTCGAGCATTGAAAAAGACGTGAAAATAAAGGTTTCGGACACATGACTACGTGATAAGGGTGCAACTATGCGTCAATTGGCGAAACGCTTTGGAATTCATCACGAGACTGTAAAATATGTCATAACCAAGTCTGGAGAACACTGTTCTTTAGATGAACTGCTAGGAAGAGGCAGACAACCCAGATCTTCCAGCCCTTAACTGGATCCGAAAGTGGTAGGTCTAATTTTCAAGAACAAATCAATGTCGATGCGTGATTGGGCCATCAAAGCGGGAACCAGTGTCGGAATGATTCAACGTATCGAGAAACGGAACAACCTGTAGACCTACAAGAAGCAGAAAATCACCAAAGGGCCCGGAAATTGTATTCGCATGATTTGCAGCGACCGGATGCATGTATTTTGATGAACGACGAGACCTATGTCAAGGAGGACTCAAAACCCCTTCTAGGTCCACATTATTACACTGCCGTCGTAGGAAAGGATGTTAGTAATGCAGACAGGTCGATTTAAGTGGAGAAGTTTGGTCGAAAAGTGCTGGTGTGGCCAGCAATATGTTTCTGCGTTATGAAGTCTACAATTTTTTCACTACCGGAACAATCTATCCATCTGAGTGTCTGCAGAAGAGGTTGCTGCCTTTATATCAGAAGCATAGTACCCCTCAACTGTTTTGACCGGATTCAACGTCGGCGCATTACGCCTATAAGACCTCAACTGGCTCTCGGAAAAGGGTACAGGTTTCGTTGAGGAAGATATGAATCCGCCAAATTGCTCTCAGTTTCGGCCCATCGATGGGTTGGGCATGTCGTAAGAATCTCGGACGACAGCCATGTTCTGGTTTGAAAACGAATCGACGAGTACAAGAAGAAGAGGCGTGCAACGAGCAAGCTGGATCGATCAAGTAGAAGGTGACCTACGGACTCTCCGCAAACAGCGAGGCTGGCGAGGTATAGCCATGGACCGATTTCAATGGAGACAACTTCTGTGTACAACAGAAGTCACACCGGCCTTGGTCTTATTGGTAAAGTAAGTTGAGGCCATCGAACGCTATTGGGCGATTGTGAGCAGGGTCTTCAAAAAGTCTGGCAAAGGACCTGAGAATATGCAAGAGTTCAAAAATATTTGGGCTAAGCCGTCCATAAAATGTGATGAAACACTTGTCCGGAACTTGATGAAAAAGGTTCGATCAAAAACGCAAATTTGTGAAAAAATAATATTAATTTCATCAGGTCTTCACAATGTTCAAGTTCATTCCAACAGAACAAAGAATCATCCATTTGTTTGAATAAAACCTAATTTTTTATATAATTCGAAAGAAACACTTTTGAAAAACTTATTTTCGATTCAGTCCTTAGATTACATAGGATTATATTAGAACTACATAACTACAAAACAAGTTACAGTCAACATATTTTGTTGAAATGGAACGCAGTTACCACTGTCATGGTTTCGTAGCTGCAACTTTACCGACCAAACTAAAGTCTCTCTGAGGTTTATCTACTGACCTAAGGAATAACCCAAACCGAGGACCAGTGCCACCAGTTAGGTGTGATAAAGTCAGCCGCTTTACCTTCTTTGAGCCTACAACTTGGAATCAAAATTATACAATGCATCTTTGTAGCTCTTCTGCACATTTGGATGCTATGCGTCCACCGGTAGAAAGTCAGCCAGCTCCAGCAATTGTGAAAAGTAAACACGCAGGCACACACACTCACACACGATATGATGGTAAGCTTTCACCCATTGCCGATGCCAAAGTTCAAGTGATTGCATTACCCTCTCAAATGTCAGAGCAACGTACAATGTTTGAGTTAAAAGTTTGTTATTTACTGCTACCTCCCGAAGGGAAGCCCGAACGAATGAGCTGCATCGCCCATGGGAGTGCAAATGCGTCCTGTTGGCAGCTGTTTTGCACAGTTTGACACACAGAAGGTAAGCATGACAGGCAACTAATTCCAATTTCCCCAGAGAAACCTTCCAGGAGGCAACTTTGGCTGCACTTGCCAATCGCCTCGAGCATCTGAACGTTACGTCGGTTCGATGTATGGAAAAGTTCCGAATGAATTTCTCCAGTACAACCCAACCGAAGGAGCAAGCTTAATGACTGCATTCATAGCTTTCTTAGCACACGTGAGAAGTTCATATGCCCTGTTAGAGAAATTCGATTTCAAGTAATTTGAAACATTGTCGTTAGCAGTTTCAGTGCTTGTCTTCTTCGTGTTTCGATATTTGCACAACTTTTGCTCCCAACGCGCTAGGTTTTTATTGAATGTAGGTTTCCGTGCAATCTTATGATGGATTCTGCAGCTATTAGGAAAAATGTTCGTCAAATGCTTTTAAATCCATTACCACTTACCGACCCCGAAAAAAAAACCAAAACAGAAATATAGCACCGAAAAGCATACACCACTCAACACCAACCGGTTCCCATCAGGACGCCCGAAATTCCCGCACAGCAGAGCAGGGATGGGATTGATTTATGATGTTGTGGGGTTTGACCAAGTCCCATAGCTCATCTTCCCCCGACCGATGAGAGATAAAAGAGCAATGCAGTTAAGTGTATGCTGCGAGGCAAGAAGCTGTTGATAAAACCCCAACACACACACACACACACAAACTCGTACTAACATTCACACGCCCACACAATCATGTTTACACTCCCAACGGAGACAAAGGGAAAAAGCGAGAGAGAGAGACGAAGCGAGGGTGGGGGGAGACGAAGCCATTATCATCATTTATCAATCAACTTCCTTGCACAACCAGACGGCTTCCACACCACTGACTGGGGCTTCGGGAAGGTGCTATGTTAGCTACACCCACTTTGGCTTCTTGCTCTGCCTTCTGCGATGGTTGATTTTGAATTTTTCGGCGAAGAATATTTTGCGTCCTCTCACTTTGGTTGCAGCACTCCCTGGAACCTGCGGCCTTCGTGGAATAATGAAGTACTGTTTACATCATCTTCGTCATCATCATCGTCGTCATCATCATGATCGTCATGTTCAGAACCGTGTGGATTCGTTTGGTGGTGTAAATAGAGTATATTTGATGAAATTTTAGATTGATTTGCTTGTGAGGTAGGATTATGAATTTAGCCAGTCTTGAATTGGGTGGAATAATCACATCTTTAATAGAAGTTTTCTTGAATTAAGGTGAATTTAGACGGAGTCAACCGATCGCTGCCATTTATTCACTCTATCTCTTCGAATATTCCACAGCACAGGTCTCGAAAACTACAGAATCTTGGGTGCTGTAACAAACATTGGTTGGCAATTTAATGCATGAAGAAGCCTGTGTTTTTGGATTTTGAGATGCTTGGAATATTCGAAGCAAATGAGGCGGTTTTCTGTGGCCTCCGTCCAGAAACGTTCTGATATTAAGAGACACTTTCAAATGAATAATGTATATTATGGAAATGTGTTTTGGCTACTAGAAAACTAGCATTAAACTGAGATAAAAGCTAGATGCCATCACACCAATGCTATCTCATTGAATTTCAGACGAGATAAAAATGGATCCCAACATATTATTCGATCTCGACAAATTCGTATTGCAGAAAACTGATAATATTTTTCAAACAAATTTGTTGTGAAATGTACCTTGGAAGACTTAGTGTGAGATCGCAGTAAACCACATCGAGAGTCTGACATGTTGATTTCTCAGTTGTGGTTTTTTCCTTGAATTTCGAACAGTTAAATTTTTTGTCAGCTTAATGTATGTATTCGACTAAGTTCTTTAGATCCGAGTTTCAGTTGTGAGTGAACTTTTGCTGCCAAACATTGCAGTTGCTACTTTGAGCAATTGTCGGAAGGAAGTGTGAAAAATGTAGCAATATCGATTTGAAGTGAAAAAGTGCCAGGATGTGTTACCAGCCACCTGAGAAAATAAGATGATGGTTGTGGTGAATGCAGTTTGCATCAATTTTCGGATTGTGTTTTTTCTTTCGGTGACTCGCTGCATGAAAAACGTCGACAAATATTGTTGTTTTTAATTACACTGGCTTCATTTATTTATTTAGAACTAACATAAAAACTGGTTAAATGAAAAATTGGGCAAAACGACAGTTGAATGTGCTCTGTTTGAATCTAGTTGTAGTAGTGCATTTGATTCCTAATTATTTGATGGATTTTAAGTGATAATGACTAAAATGTAATGACAAACAATGATTTCAAGCGGCGATTGCTCGAGCATGAGCATGAGCATGATTGACCGCCCGAGGTTGCTACTCCTTTATTGCCAGATCAGCTGTTATTACACAAAGAACCAAAAGATGATGCTTGGGACTAGCATACATCCTCAATGTGTAAAAACTGGTGATCTTAAACTAAGGCAATACCGGCGCCGGCCTCACCCGAATGCAGGTCAAGTAGGGAATGGGTAGGAATATGTTGACGTGATACTCGCTTTATTGGAAGCCGAGAACACCTCTGCACTTCCACGAGAAAACACTGGGATGTTGGATAAAATGGTTTGGCTTGCAGCCGGATCCGTTTTGGTAAACGGTGTGTTGAGTTCACCTGACGTCGATAGCGAAGAAGATATTTAACTATGTTCCCGATTTATTCTCTGTGCAGAGATGCACATAAAAGCTATTCAAATTTTGGCACCGATTTAAACCAACAGTAGGGATGCTGTAGGGGCTACAAGTGTGGGTGGTTTATTTCAATGGAATACAATAATACCTTAAGAACATCGAGTTTTAGGGCCGATTTAAACCAACAGTAAGGATGCTGATGGGGCCACCCACTAGTGTGGGTGTTTTATTTCAATAGACCACAGAAATACGTCAAAATTCCGAGTTTGAGGACCGATCTCTCATCCAGATTTTAAGCGGCGATTGCTCGAGGATAAATATTCATTCAGACAAAGTGAGACCTTCAATTGCTAGGGAAAACTTAGCTCTGTCAGATGGTGTAGCAAGAATGCTTGGGTGTGTTTTAATTTGTGAGCTAAGTTTTGTACGTTGGAGTGTTTACGATTGTTTGATGGTTCTGAAAGCTGATTGAGCACGGTTTTTTACAATTGATATGGTTCATTTATACTGCTGAGTTATAATGCAACAACTTATTCTGCACAATTTTGGAAAAAACATACGCTACGCAAGGTTTTCGTTTGAAATAAATCTGTTATTTATAATCAGTGGAACACGTCTTGGGCTCTGGAATTTTAGATCATTAAGTTAAAATGCTTGGGAATCCAATAATGGACGCATTAATTTCTTGTTTTTAATAATATAGCTCAATGTTTTATTATGTAGATCAAAGTTGCGTTATTCAAAATAGGCCTTCTCAGGCAACTCCTGCAGCACCAGAAGTTGAAGTTAAACGAACAACGTGCAACGAGCAACAAAGTAACGATGGTTCAAACAATATCCACCCTAGAGATATCTCTCTGTTTTTGAACCATTCCACAGTGGGCAAGAACTGATGAAAACTAAGGAAAAAATCTGTAACTTTTGTCGCTTTTAAGCGCGGCTTGTAAACAAAGCCATTTCCGCTTGGAAATTGTCTGGGAAATCGAATGGAACTGGTTTCAATCACCGCACGGATATGGTTGTGGAGTTATAGAGCTTATTTTACCCCACTTCCCCTTATATTCTTCAATAATTTATAGATATCTTTGCATGGAGTCGCTCAAGATCAACAAAATAGTGCTAACCCCATGTGAAATTTTTTGAAAAATCGAATAAAGGTTGTTTCAACCGCCGCACGGCTCTGTGAAGAGAGATATGGCTGATTTTACCCCACTTCCCCTTGTATTATTGAATAATTTCTAGATATCTTTGCTCGAAGTCGCTCAAGATCAACAAAATAGGACTAGTCCTATGTGAAATTTCCTGAAAAATCGAATAAAGGTTGTTTCAACCGCCGCACGGCTCTGTGAAGAGAGATATGGCTGATTTTACCCCACTTCCCCTTGTATTATTGAATAATTTATAGATATCTTTGCTCGGAGTCGCTCAAGATCAACAAAATAGGACTAGTCCTATGTGAAATTTCCTGAAAAATCGAATAAAGGTTGTTTCAACCGCCGCACAGCTCTGTAAACGAAGATATGGCTGGTTTTACCCCACTTCTTCTAGTATTCTTGAATAATTTATAGATATCTTTGCTCGAAGTTGTTCAAGATCAACAGAATAGGACAAGTTCTATGTGAAATTTCCTGAAAAATCGAATACAGGTTGTTTCAACCGCCGCACGGCTCTGTGAAGAGAGATATGGCTGATTTTACCCCACTTCCCCTTGTATTATTGAATAATTTATAGATATCTTTGCTCGGAGTCGCTCAAGATCAACAAAATAGTGCTAACTCCATGTGAAATTTCTTGAAAAATTGAATACAGGTTGTTTCAACCACCGCACGCCTCTGTGAAGAGAGATATGGCTGATTTTAGCCCACTTCCCCTTGTATTATTGAATAATTTATAGATATCTTTGCTCGGAGTCGCTCAAGATCAACAAAATAGGACTATTCCTATGTGAAATTTCCTGAAAAATCGAATAGAAGCTGTTGCAACCACCGCACGACTTTGTGAACAGAGAAATGGCTGGTTTTACCCCACTTCTGGTGATTGGATCTAGGTACAGCAAGCATGTTCAGAGTTAGTTTTGAAACGTGTGGAATACTACGTTTTCCATAAGTTATTGTGATTGAATCGTAAAAAGCAGACACCGTAACAAAAGTGCAGTTTCTTCAATTTGCGGAGAATTTCAAGTTGATACTCTTGTTGTGCTGTTTCGTCCCATGTAGACTCCTGCGTGCGAATTATTTGCTTGAATTGTTTTTTCGCGCATTTATAGAACACTTAGTTGAGAGCAAGCTATAAGCTAGTTCTGAAAGCAATAAGCTTGTAAACTGCTAAAAAGGAAGAAGAAAGAACAAGCACAATTGTGGCACCTACGCTGAAAATAAGCCGAAAAATTGTCAACTCAAGAATCTTCGAATTCATGCAACTTACAATATATCATGGCTTTTTGTCTCACACGAGACTATTTATTCTTTAGCTATTTCGTGCGGTGATTAAAACAACCTTTATTCGATTTTCCAGAAAATTTCACATAGAACTAGTCATATTTTGTTGATCTTGAGCGACTCCGAGCAAAGATATCTATAAATTATTCAATAATACAAGGGGAAGTTGGGTAAAATCAGCCATATCTCTCTTCACAGAGCCGTGCTTCGGTTGAAACAACCTGTATTCGATTTTCCAAAAAGTTTTGCATAGGACTAGTCATATTTTGTTGATCTTGAGCGACTTCGAGCAAAGATATCTATAAATTATTCAATAATACTAGGAGAAGTGGGGTAAAACCAGCCATATCTTCGTTCACAAAGTCGTGCGGTAGTTGCAACAGCTTCTATTCGATTTTTCAGGAAATTTCACATAGGACTAGTCCTATTTAGTTGATCTTGAGCGACTCCGAGCAAAGATATCTATAAATTATTCAATAATACAAGGGGAAGTGGGGTAAAATCAGCCATATCTCTCTTCACAGAGCCGTGCGGCGGTTGAAACAACCTGTATTCGATTTTCCAGGAAATTTCGCATAGGACTAGTTATATTTTGTTGATTTTGAACAACTTCGAGCAAAGATATCTATAAATTATTCAAGAATACTAGGAGAAGTGCGGTAAAACCAGCCATATCTTCGTTCACAGAGCCGTGCGGTAAGTGAAACAGCTTCTATTCAATTTTCCAGGAAATTTCACATAGGGTTAGCACTATTTTGTTGATCTTGAGCGACTCCATGCAAAGATATCTATAAATTATTGAAGAATATAAGGGGAAGTGGGGTAAAATAAGCTCTTTAACTCTACAACCATATCCGTGCGGTGATTGAAATTAGTTCCATCCGATTTCCCGGACAATTTCCAAGCGAAAATGGCCTTGTTTACAAGCCGCGCTTAAAAGCGACAAAAGTTACAGATTTTTTCCTTAGTTTTCATCAGTTCTTGCCCACTGTGCATTCGTTGGACATATGTGCAATTTGCACGACATACGACTCTATCTGGTGTCCTCCTGAAAAGTATTCTTTTCCGGGTTCTGGAAAAAGGAATCCTCACTTCCAAACGAATTGGCTAAACATGTATGATTGGTTAGCATATTTAGAAAAGGAATATGGAGCTTTTTGCAAAGCATGATTTTTACTTTCTAAAAAATCTGCTGGTATAGGATCGCAGCCATTAAAGAGATCAGTGAATGAACCGTTTCGAAATTGGAAAAATGTGTTGAAATATTTCAGGAAGCACAAAGCAAGTGAGTATAACAAAGCTAGTGGCATGCTGATAGAAGATCTTCGAAAACAAAGTCAGGGAAAATATGTACCTATTGACATCCGTTTGAATTCGGAAAAGCAGAAACTGATTGCGGAAAACAGAATGAAACTGAAGGCTATCGTTGAAGCCGTACGACTTTGTGGTCAACAGGGTTTGGCTTTAAGAGGATTCAAGGAGAGCGGTTTTATAACTCCGGAAGTACGAACTGTAACTGATGGCAATTTAAGACTTTTGCTACGTTTTCGTTGTATTACGTATGATACATTGAAAGGCCATTTAGAAGCTCCACCAAAGCGTGCTTTCTATACAAGTAATTGTATCCAGAACGAAATAATTGAAATCTTCCACAAAAAATCCTTTGCGATTTAGTACAGAGCATCAACCTATCCAAAGCCATCTCAATATTGGCAGATGCAACGGCAGATATTGCAGAAATTGAACAGCTCACAGTATGCTCCCGATATAATTATAGTTGAAATGCAAGGTCAATGCTCGGCCCGTGAAAATTTTCTGGGTTTCGTACCCGTTACAAATTGCACTGGCAAAAAAACCTTGCTTCTACCCTTATTATATTTCTGCAAGAGAATAATATAGACTTGTTGTATCTTTACGGCCAAGAGTACGCATCTATTATGAGCGATAAAACTCAAGATACTCAATCCCACATCCAAGCTGATTATCCCCTGGCTTTGTACGTGCATTGCGCTTCGCATAGCCAGCTAGCAAAATTCCAATGTGTATACATGGCAAGCCAGAAAAATCTTGCCAGAAACAAAGCATTCCAAGCTGAATAAATATTGTGCAACCAGATGGGTAGAGCGCCATCAATTAGCAGTAATTGTTCATTACTACATGCTTTAGACTTCTGCGAGGCCAGCACAGCATTTCCCAGTATCAAAGTTCTTTTAAGAACTTTGACTACTTTGCCGGTTAATAAAGCCACGACTGAACGGTTGTTCGCCACATTACGCCGCCTTAAGACCTATTTGAAAAACTCACTTTCAGTAGACAGATTGAACAGTTTGGCTCTACTAAACATACAATGAACAATTCAAGTGGGGTTATGCCCAAGGTGAACAGGTTAAACAGATGTAGACCTAATATGCTTTCCTGTGGAAAACCGGCATAAACCTCCTGCGCATCGGACACTGTACCATGCAGCGACACGCGTAATGTTCTGTTTGAAAGGTACTTCTTCCATGGCATATGTTTTTGAAACAGACTTGTTTCGCCTGAGGATGTTAGTGACTCGGTTTAGTTGATCGACCACGTCAGAAACCAAACTGTAAATCAAGCAAGATGTTGAGTTCGTCAGCAGATGCAAGGCGCCGACGGTTGACTGATTTCTGAAAAAGTTTGGATTTTCCCGAAAGAAGGCTGATGGTCGGTAGCTCTTGGAGAATGAAGGATATTTCCCAGGTATTCAAACGGGTATGACTTTAGCTGACTTTTAACACGAGAGGAAATAGCTAAGTCGTAGGCATTTATTGAATATCAATGCTAGATGTTCGTAGAATTTGAAACTCATGTGCTTGAGTTCCAAATTCAGAATTTTATCGAAACCTGGGGCCTTCATGTTCTTCGACGTTTTGATATAGGTCGTCAGCTGTGATTTCTAATTCCTCTGAAAAATCATTGGGACGTAGATGGATGTTATCATCTGCTCGATCGACTGCAGGTGCCGATCGATGTCGTCGGTTAATTCGGGGCGCCTATCGCAGTCGACGATGTTGTTGACCTGATGATGGAACTTGAGCGAGTTGGCGCGATGGTAGTTGTGCCTGGTTACCAAATGCCGGTTGAGAAGGACCCAACTTCCGCTACCACCGGATAGTGGTCTGAGCTGAGTTCTTGGTACACGACCGGCTGGGTGATGTTGTTCCCCATATTGGTAAGGATCGGACCGATCAAGTCCGCAGCGAGAGGGCTTGCGGATGCATGGACAATGTCAAAAAATCTCATGACGTGCGTAAGCTAGCAGATGCCACAAAGATTAGTATTGAAAGCACAACCCATATTTTTGGCAGGATAGTAGTCACTTCGAATACCACATTGAACTGATTAAAATGAATGTAGACATTGCCTAGAGGTTATTTCGGTATTGAGCTTCTGAATGTTAAGGAGAACTGGTAGGGTATTGACCACGAGCTCGATTCATTTGGACCATGATAACATCTTGGGTCAGAATAAAAAAGTAAGATAGATAGGAACAGGATAGGAATAGGATAGGATAGATAGAACAGGATAGGAACAAAGGAAGATACTTTCTAGAAGCTCAGGTAGAGACTTCCTTGAAAAACCAAAAACTTCTCCAAAGGTCAGACAGAAGCTTCTTAGAAGTATAAGGAGTACTTCTTAGAAATTTAAACAGGAATATCCCAAAATTTCAGGACCAAATACCCCCGAAGTCCAAGATAACAGAAGTTCAGGAGAAAATTTCCCCGAAAATCAGGAGCGGACTTCTCAGAGCCTCAGGAATAAGTGTAGGGACGAGAATTTCTTAGAAGTTCGAAACTTTCCAGTGGTTCTGACATTCTTCCCAAAAATTACAAATGGAACTTCAGCAAACAATGCGAAGTTCAGCAAAAAACCTTCCTGAAGATTAGCGAAGAAACTAACCAGAGAGGGCACTGCTCAAGACGATACATCCTAGAAGTTCAAAAGAGAACTTTTCTGAAGTTCAGGAAAGGCTTTCCTAGAAGTCCTGGAACAAACTTCCAGATAAAATTAGTTAGTGCTTGCCAAAAGTGCCAGAGGGCTTTTCCAAAGTTCAGAAGTCAACATATCAGAATTTTAACAATGAAGAAGTTCAGGAAGCAAAGCTCTCCAAAGTACATATATAAACTTTACAGAAGTATAAAGGGTGCTTCCTAGTAGTTTGAGCAAAAATTTCTCAAAAAATCAGGAAAAACTTTTCCGAAGTTCAGGTGAAAACTTCAGAAGAGTTCAAAAGTTTAGAAGAGAACTTCTGAAAAGTTTAGGAAAAATATTTCCACACATCTAAGGGAATTTTCTTCAAAAATTCTGGAAAGGACTTTTCCAAAATAACATACTTTTTGTAGATCAGGATATGACTTATCAGAAGTTAAGAAAGAATAAGCTCAGGTACAAAAATCCCCAACTTTCAGAAATAAAAACTTACCAGAGAGACCAAACGTTTTAGTGAAAAACTTCTCTGTATCCGCACAAATCCGGACACCTCAAAACATGAATAAAACATAAATTTCGCATTATACTTCCGTCGTAGTTGTTTATTTCAGACTCACGGGATGTATTTTAACAATTCGTGAAGACAAAACATAGTTATTCGGTATTTGCATAAAATTTTCGAACTTTGCGCTTGACTCCATCCATTAGGGTTTGTACAGACTCATCAGAAATCGTAGAAGCCGTTTTTATTCAAATTTGCTGGAAGTGTTTGATGTCTTTGATTCCTTGCTTCTTTCAAGAAAGCTTCCGCTTCATCAGAGCCCAATATCTCTCGATTGGTCGTAGCTCTGGACAATTTGGCGGGTTTGAGGTTATTGGAGCAATGTTCACTTGATTTGCTTGGTGATTGGTACCATCACAGTTTTAGCTTAGTGGCATGATGCCAAATCGGGCCAGAACAAAGGTTTTTCTTTGTGACTTTTGATGAAGTGGTAGCAATCGCTTCTGCAGACACCCTTTCTGATAGATCTTCTTGTTGATTGTGCCTGCAGTGACGAAAGATTTGCTCTGATTGCCAGACGTCAAATTGCTGACAAGGTATTTTGGGCCTTGCACACAAGGTATTTTTGGGAAATTTCGATGCCTACTTCGTTCTGAAATGCTCAGCTGTAGCATTTCTGGCAATAGCAGAATAAAAATCCAGCCCTGAAAGCTGCTTGAAATCCTCCAGGACATAAGTTTCATCGTCCATAACAACGCATGAAAACTTCGTCAAATATTCACAGTACAAACGTCAGAGCCCGTGATTTTGCTGTTCTGTTCGTTGCGATTTTGGAACTGTTTTTACATTATACGACTTAAGTCCCAAACGTTGTTTTGATTTTTGGACAAAACCAGGTGACATCCCTATTTTACGAGCCACCGTTCGAATGGAGAGATTTGGGTTTTTCATTAATATCCTTGTCACCTTTCGGTCCATGACAGGATCAGCGTGTCCAATGTTTTTGTCACTTCTCGGTTTCCTCTCCACCGGCAAACGTTCCGAAAATGATTTGAGCACATCGTGAACAGTGGATTTAGGCAAATCCAATGTTTTTACAAGGTCCCGAATTGACAAGTCGGGATTTGCCGTACGCCCGAACAAAATTCGAATTGTAAACATCAATGAAATGTAAACATCAATCATAGTCTTTTTCATCATAGACTCTCAACTATACCACAGTGAAATTTTTCATTACTACGTGCAATATTTCAAAAGTTACAATGATTTGAAGGTGTCCGGATTAATGTGGATACAGATTTTAGTTCAGGAGAGGACTTTCCAAATTTTTTTGACACAGAGTTTTCCTAAAGTTCATAATCTAACAATCTAGAATTTCAAATTGAGGTTTTAAAAAAGTTCAGGAACTCTCAGAAATTTTCCAGAAGTATGTGGTGTATCTCGTAGTAGAAGCAGGAATCTCTCTGAAAGTCAGGAACAAACTTCCCCGAAATTGAGAAAAGGACTTCTCAGAAGTTCAGGAGGAAACTTTCAACAAATTTAAAAAGATTTTCTTCGAAATTTTGGACAGATTTTTCCCAAAGTTTAGGACTGTTGAGCTGACTATTCTGTTTTTTTTAACGAATTGAAGTCTCATCCTTAGTGAGCCGTCTGGCCTGGTCAGAAATGTCTTGAAAATACGTTTGATGTCCATAGTTTTCGAACTTAGCAGAGTTTTTAATAACTGGCAATGTCCTGGATTTTGTCGGCCTTTTTGACCACAAGGCTATGCTCACGAAAAATTTAAAATAAAACCAACAGCACTTATTTTTTTTATTTATTACTAAACAGAAAAGTGATCAAAAGCAATCCAAGTGTTTATATCTATAAATGAAATCAGATGGATTTTGTTTTTGTTTGAAATGATTAAATTGTTGCTCTATATTTGATTATCGTAAAGATCAATCATCTACCTCAAACCTTTATGGGGGTATGTGGAAGGACCATCTTCGTCATCATCATCATCATCATCATCATCATGAATGTTTTTGAATGCGGATTGTCACCTTTCATAGGTTTTAAAACTATTGTTACGACTGTAGAACCTAACTCTTGAACTCTTGCGCAGTTTTGGTGAACTACAACATCCCAAGGTATATTTGTTTACCTTCCAGAAAACTCACCTAAAATGGTCAAATACATATTGTTACTTTGTTTGCTCCAGAAAGCTACAGTTACAGCTGTTGATTTTATGTTTTGAATTCAAGGATAGTTTGGATTACCTAAAAGATTATCTTAAAATGTCTGTTGGCTTTGCAAGATTTTCAATGAATATGGTTCAATACAGAGCCCAGAAAACTTTTGTTTCAACTGCAGGTCCTATGTTCTGATATCAAAGATTGGTTGGATGTCCCAGAATCAGTCATATTCCTTATAATGTTTGTTGACCTTTAAGAATATTAATTGAATATGCTATATGAATATTAATTGGTACGATGTATTGCCTAAAAATGACTGTTTTAACTGTAAATCTTAATTTCTGGTTGCCGGGACAGTTTGGATGACCTAAAGTACCAGAGAGTCATAAAATATGAATGATTCACCTTCCCAAAGATGCATTGAATATGTTTGAATACATATAGTCACTTTATACAGCTCAAAAAGCTACGGTTATAACTGCAGATCTTATATTTTGAACTTAAGGACAGTTTGGATGACCTAG
This sequence comes from Aedes japonicus, assembly GCA_034211315.2. Classification (NCBI taxonomy): domain Eukaryota; kingdom Metazoa; phylum Arthropoda; class Insecta; order Diptera; family Culicidae; genus Aedes; species Aedes japonicus. The sequence goes on from JASCZW010009969.1 coordinate 36,740, forward strand.
AATATATCATGGTTGTCGCATTATGTCTGTTGACGTTTTACACTCATCAATTAATATTGTTTGCATACTAGAAAAACCTACTGTTGCAAATGTAGATAGAATGTTCTCAACTCGCGATCATCCAAGTATATCTCGTAATGTTTGTTTACGTTCAAAAATATTCACTGACTTCGGTTTAATATGTAGCGTTACTTTGTATAGCCTTAAATGTTATAATTACTACTGTAGACCTTAAGCTCTGAACTCAAGGACAGTTTTGATGACCTAGAACATCTCAAAGTTATCAAATAATGACTGTTGTTCTTCCAAAAGGTTGATTCAATACGTTTAAATACATATCATTAGCTTATACAGCCCTGGAAGCTACTGTTTAAACTGTAGATCTGAAGTTCTGCACTCAAGTACATTTTGGATAACCTAGAACATCCCAAAAAGGTAAAAAAATAGTTATCGTTTACATACGATAATTAAATAATACGTATGCATATGCTTAAAATTCAAAAACAACGGTTAACATTATTGATAAGGTGCTTATTTTTTCTTCCTGAACGTCTTCACATTCAGGATGTTCTGGGTCGTTCATTAGTCCTTAAATTCATGTGCGTTTTTTTATTTCCCAGATAGAAAAACTGATGTAAAACCAATTTGACGATGACAGTGTACACTTTTATTCAGTTTTTGTGATTTTATACAGCCATTTTCCTCTTGGGGTCATATATGATCCCTTAGGCCTAAAGGGGTTGATTAACGTTTTAAGACTTATTAATATTTATGAATTTTTCAATTGTATGTGGCCCAAAATCAACATTGTTCTATATTAAAGTTGATGCGTAAAGATATTTCCGACCGATTGGTGCAAAATTTTCTAATTTTTTTCGTGAAATTACTAAGATATCAACGCTCAAAATCTGACCGCTTTTCGTAACGGTCGTTATGCCATTTTTTATCAAATTGTACCCCAGTATAGAAAACATTGACCTAGTCCTTAGTCAAAAGCGTGAATATCACAAATTTATAAAAACATCGTCTATCTTATTTGTTTGAAGAAATACAAACTGCATGTTTTCGGCAACTTGTCCACTAGATCAACAACTTTGTTGAAGACAGTAAATCTCAATCATGTTAAATGAAACAGTATCTATCGTTGCACCATCTTTGCGGTCAAATTATGAACTATTTCTACTTGAATGGAGTTTTAGCTAAACTAAAAAAAATTACTGGAGTAGTCAACTTGAGTGTAAATGTAGTCAATTGAGTGTAAATTTCAGAGTAAAGTCCATTTTTTCCATGCTAAACTTTACTCCCAGGCCCAGTGTGTTACTCTTCCGAACCACTGTGCAATAACCGAGTGCAGCTAAGTGCTCACTCTACTACTCTCTGGCCTCTAAATCAAACTTTTACGCGTCTTTGTGTTGGCAGCACTGTACATTCCAGTGCACGACGTGACGCTTAAGGCATCCCATATTGGCATCTCGGAGCAAGATGGATCAACCGACTGAAATGCATCACGTATCGATGATAAAGTGTGCTCAATTGAGGGTATGCTCGGCCAAAAGTCTCACTGAGCGCGCCCCAGGACCCAAGAAGAGGAACATAGGTGGCAATTGGATGGTATTGGCGGTGGCCAGCCAGCCAGCCAGCCAGCCATCCGCAGTTTAGTGCTTCTTTGACAAGTTTTGCGGCGAGATTCACGCTCCAAGTGGAGCACTGGCAGATGTTGCCCGTCGTCTGCTTTGTTCCGGCTTCCGCCCGCTCCGTCGGTCGTGGGTGGGGCCGAGGGGGCTCTATTGAACGAACAAGTTTGTATGTGGTCGGGTGCATCGAAGCGTGAATAATGAAATAATAAACTTTGCCAGAGCTGCTGATGCTATTTTGCCGATCCACTGGCTGAGTGAGCAGAGCATAATGATGAATGGCAACGAAATGAGGATGGTGATTCGTTTTGAAACGCTGCCATTCGTAACAGATGGTAAAAGGGGATCAATTTCTATTTGGCACTTTTGAGCTTGTCAAGTTTACTTCCGAAAAGTTCAGATGACTCCTTGCGTAAAGTGTCGCCACAGGCATCATAAGATCGATTTGTTTTCCCATGATGGAGAACGAAATTTTACGCTCCACTATCCCGTCACACAATTTTCCATTTCGGAGAAAACGCCGACAGAAGATATCCTTTCAAGACTCGTAGGAAAACGTCCATTCACTATCGAACGACTCAGCAACATCATCCAGCATCCAGCATAAGGGAGCACGAGTTGAAAGCACAGCTCCGTAAGTGGTCAAATCCATTCCCATCAGAGGCTTTGAGAACTCATCGCATTGAAAACCTCATCCGCAATTCTGGGTCAGGATTAACAAGTCAACAAATCGTATATCGCTCGTCTTCCGTTCAGAAGTCAATTCCGATGGGCAATTTTTTACTTTACTTGAATTGTTAGGTGCCAGTTGCTAGACTGCTTCGTTACCTTTTCTTTTTTTCGTTTGGAGCATCTTGACTATTTAGGAACATTCTGCTGATTCTGATTTCTGGTCGGCACTTAAATCTTGATTTTTTTTCTAATTGTGAGGT
>JASCZW010009970.1:0-39301 GCA_034211315.2 Aedes japonicus
ACAAAGCAAATTGAAGCGAGAGAAAAAAAAATAAATCCAAGGAAAATATACCATCCAGGCACAAGAATAACAAGAACATTTCGAGGAGAAAACAATATTAATCAGCTATTTCGATGATGGAAGTAATGTGAGTGAAATATCAAATTTGTTTGTACACCTGGATTTTTTGGTCGACTTCCGGATGCCGTGAGAAAAAAAATAAAGGGAGGGAGGAAGTTTTCCCTTCCCGGTCTTTTCGGGTCGAAAAATAGATAGCAAGCCAAGTGGATGACCGACCAGATGGACGGATGGTCTCTGTGGCAACGAAACTTTTCAACTCCTGTGCCACGTACGAGGACCTAAACAAAATAAACATCTTCTTTCAGGAACAGCGAGCGCGTCCTTCTAAATCGTGGGATCTTATACACAGAAAAAAACAAAAGCAGAGGAAATGAAATAATGCGGCGAATCATGAACGTGACCATCAATCTAACTGTCAAAGTTTATTTTTATTAGGGAGTTATTAGGGATCGATCACTTTTGTATTCTTTGGCTCGTTTCCGGAGTTTCGGGCTTTTGAAGAGTGCTTGGCGTGTCTGTTTCGGTTCGGTTTCGAGAGGAGGGCGAATAATGACACCTGTTGCCATGGTGAGGATAATATTTTTCGGCGGTTTGGTTCGTTTTGTGCGGAGTTTTTTTTGTGGTTCAATGTCTAAGGTTTCTGTGTGGTAACAAGATTTATTATTCAGCCAAATTTAAGATAACATTGGGATACTTTTTTGTGGGCTCAGTTGAGCTGGAATGGAAGAAGGTACGTTGAGTCCCGTTACCAGGCAATAAAATGTGACATATTTCCAGCGAATTGAATTCGGAATCGGTCACAAAGGGGTGGTTGGGTGACCAGTCTGTTGTGACGCAAGTTGAGACGTTTAAAGCTTTAATGCCACTCATTGTTGAACGTTCTTGGAATGGAAGTTTCGGATTTTCTAGATAGGGAATTACCCATTATTTTGATTGTTTGGTGTAGAAATTCTCCCTTAACTGAGGCTCAACACTAACAAGTTGTTTGACATGATTATAGCTGTCACACACCCCAAAGTAGGTAGGGCAGTTGAAATAACATAATTAGTTGAAAGGAGCAGCCCTGTTCTATGACACAAGTGATTAGGGAGTATTTTAAGAACTTTGTTCTATTCAAATATATTTTGAGGTTTTCTAAACTGTTATTTTCTTTATTATTGTTTATTTTCAAGTGTCAACTCTTTATAATTTACTCCAAATGACGTATGGGCAACGAAGGAACAAAAATATATTTGAAACTAGCTGATCTCGGTGCGAGCGTTGCTACGCCTGCAACTAAATGAATGAACATTACATAGAACTGACGCTTTTTTAATGAGTTTTTTTGAGTAATAAGGTTCAATCTTCTATCAGAACATTCTTCTTACCCAGACATATTACACAGCTTGTGGCTGCGTTACCTGGATAATTCTCAGGATTGGTTGGAAATTTGTGTTTGAATTCACCATGAAACATTTCTTGCATTCAAAAAACCCACGCATACTGTTTTTGATTCCATTTGCTTGATTAATTACTCAAGCTATGCAGAAATTTGTGTTTTCATTTGTATGCAGCGAGCTGGAAGGGGAAGCGGTATCAAACAATCATGAAGACAGCTTCCCCAGCCCCAAAAATACCTGCATACAGTCAGACAGCCAGACAGAAATCCATTTTAATATAAATAAAAATCCTGTTTCCAATAACCCCACATGCCAAATGTGGTTTCATTCACTTGAATTAGTTCTCGAGTTATGCAGAAAATTGCGTTTCATTTGTATGAGAGCCCCCTTTGCCACAGGCGCAAGGGGTCTCAAACCACCATAGAAATATGTCGGACTTTAAAAAAAGCCACATTGCCAAATTTGATTCCCATTTGCTTTATTAGTTCTCGAGTTATGCATAAATTTGTGTTTCATTTGTGTAGGAGCCCTCCCCCTTCAGAAAAGGGAGGGTCTCAAATTAGCATTGAAACAGTATTCATCTACAGAAAACCTCCACATGCCATATTTAGGTCCATTTGTTTGATTAGTTCTTGAGTTATGCAGAAAATAGTTTTTCATTTGCATAGGAGCCCCCTTTTCTAAAGGCAGGAGGGTGCCGAACTTATAATAAGATCCTTTTTCCCGGACCCAAAAACCCCTGCATACAAATTTGCATAGCGGTAGGGATAGTTCTCATGTTTGGTTTAAATTTGTGATTCGGCCTATGTATGGTAGCCCCCCCCTTTTCAGAGTGAGGAGAGGTCTGAAGTTACTACAAAAACATTTTTTGCCTTCAAAAAATGCACCCATACCAATTTTGGTTCCATTTGCTTGATTAGTTCTCGAGTTATGCAGGAATTTGTTTTTCATTTGCATGGGATTCCACCCTTTCTAGAGGCAGGGGCTCTCGAACTATCATAAGATGCTTTCCCGGACCCAAAGCCACTGAATACAAATTTGCAAAGCAGTAGGTATAGTTCTCATGTTTGGTTGAAATTTGTTTCATTTTGTATGAGAGCCCCCCCCCTTTTTAGAAGAAGGAGGGGTCTTGAACCACCATTAAAACATTTCATGCCTTAAAAGCTCGTCCATTCCAAGTTTGGTTCCATTTGCTTGATTATTTCTCGAGTTATGCCAGAAATTTGGGTTCCATTTGTTTGCAGGAAGCACCCCTCCCCCTTTCCTCTAATATGACGGAAAAGTGTCAAATCACCACCTTAGAAACATTTCCCTCCTGCAAAAGCTTCCACATGCGAAATTTGGTTCCATGTCTACCTCTTAGTTCTCGGTATGCAGAGATTTGCATTTTTCATCTGAATTGGTTCCCCCTCTTTCCAGAAAGGGGAGGGGGTCTCAAATCAACATACAGAACAATTTTGGTACGCCAAAAACCACACATACTAAATTTGCTTCCATTTGCTTGATTAAGTTTCCCGTGTTGTGCAGAAGAATATTGTGTTTTATTTGTATGGGAAGCCCTTTTATGACAGGGAGGGTTCTCATACTACCATAAAAATCTTTTCTGCCTTCAAAAACTCACACACGCTAAATTTGGTTTCACTTTTGCTTGATTAGTTCTCGAATTGTGTAGAAATTTGTGTTTCATTTGTATGGGAGCCCCCTTTCCCAAGTAAAGATAGGGGTCTCAAACCATCACAAGATTATTTTCCGGCCCGAAAAACTCTGCATACAAAATTTCACGCCGATCGGTGCTTTCCGCTCGCAGGCTACGTCTAGTGAAACAAAAGAAACCCCAACTCATTTTTATTTATATAGATAATTCATGGCTAACTACTGTATTACTATAATAGTTCAACGATTACTTAGTTTTCCAGCGTTTCCCCTTAATCAGGGTTATTTTATCGCGAGGGACATTTTAAGTTTGCTGCTTTTTAGCTTCGTGATTGGAATTGCCTTGGTCGGGGCATCAGCAATTTGCTCCCTGCGTTCCGACGTGTTGCAGAGTGATCATCTTCTGCTCCAGCTTTTCTCGCTCGTAGTGTTGTCGGATATCAATATGTTGGCGCTGCGCGGTGAATATCCCACTTCCTTTTTCGCAGATTCACAGCACTAATGATGTCACAACGATTTGGAATTGCCTGCGAAACTCAATGCAACTCCTCCCGAAGCCACACCACCACAAGGTTTCTTGGGTCGCCGCCGAAACAGCCGCAAACTCTGCCTCCATTGTTGACAAAGCAACTGTAGCCTGCCTACGGCAGCTCCACGAAAATGGAACCACCTGCCTGCTTGAAGACATGGCGCTGGTGATACAAACGACGTATTTCCGGGAACATTCGCCCAATCCCGCGTCACTATCAGCCAACGGAACCTTCAGCGGACTCCTTCGAGTATGTTATTTTTTATCGCCTCGGAAGTGCCGCGGGATCCTCTTTGCTGCAATCAATGCACCTTTTCACTGGGTTCTGGAAAAAACTTGGCTTACCATGTTCCACCGCGAAGCAAATGTCCGACCGTGTCGGTTGCGCCGAATACTGCAAACTTCCCACAAGCTCTCCGGAATGGGACGTTCTCCATCTGCTTCCGATCTTCTTCAGTGCTGCCGGGTTCGTCTTGGCTTGAGCCCATAGAGTGCTTTCTTCAAGCGGCAGACTTTCGTGGAGCGCGGCGGTCGACGGCGTCCGTCCCGGTACTGCTTCGTCGCAGATTCTTCGCTGGAGGTCACCCTGCAGGAACGCCGACACCGCTTCCAGCTGATGGATCTTGAGATACCGGATGGTGGCATTACCGAACACCGAGGGTGTATGTTCGGTGTAATCGATACCAGCAGCACCTGGGAGAAGCGCCTTGTTGACCAAGCGCGCTTTGTACCGCTCCACAGATCCATCCGAGTTCGTCTTCAGCTTGTAAACCCACTTGCAGCGCAAGGCTTCCTCCAGTTCGGTAGTTCAACCAACTTCCATGTTTGGTTCTCCATCTGGGCCTCGTATTCCGTCAGCATCGCTTCTTCCGCTTTGTCGCTGTCATACGCCAAATATCCGTTCGATTGGACACATCCGGCCGCTTTCCGGACAACTTCTCCTCGAGGTGTCACCGAGCAGTCCCGCTGGTCAGCGATCCAGTGATGACAACGTGGGATGCGACTGCAACTGGGTTCTGCCCAAAAACGGTTGTCCAGGTTAGCATCGAACAGCTGCGCTCTTCGCTTCTGCGGTCAACGTTCAGTCGGCGAGTCCATTTTGCCCGGTTTGTAAGGCGGACGTCTTGTACTGAATTCCCTTCTTCCCCGGAAGCTGCGAACATCGTTGATTTCCATACTCTACTTTCCATTTCCGATGCGGATTCGCTTGATCTTCTCACCATGAGATGCTAGAATCTGTCAGCAATCGATGAGTGGCACCGTTGGTCGGGAGCAAAGGTGCGCGTCGCTGATGAGGCTACGAAGTGGGGTAAAGGCCCGAACTGCAAACCCGACAGCCGCTGGATGCGTGGACCTTCCTTTCTGTACGATGAAGAGGATGCTTGGCCAAAAGACAAATTCAGAGGCTGCTGACTGAGGCACAAGAAGAGCTGACCGGCTTATATTTGCAGTCACTTCTTATCAGTTCCGTTGATCAATGTGTCCCGATTCTCGAAGTATGAGCGACTGCTACGGAGCGTGGCATACGTTTACAGATTCAGTGAAGTGCTTTTGCAACGAACTAGAGGAGGGTTCGACGGTGATGTGGGAAATATCCCAGCATCCAGGAAATATACGGAATAAGCAGAGGAGTCTTTGCGCGGTGCGCTCAATCTGATTGCTACCCAGATGAAGTGGCAATGCTGCAAACGGAATGCGCAGGTGGATCCGAAGGCCTGCGTCAACCGTGCATGCCGAAGTGGTTCGTTATGTCGAATCTTCACGTGCTGGATGACCTTGGATTGATGCGCGTGGATGGTCGTATGGCTGCCGCGAATTGCGCGGAGTATGACACCGGGTACCCAGTAGTTCTGCCTAGAGGACATCCGATCGCAGACCTGTTGCTGGATTGGTACCACCGAAAGATCTCGTGCACGCCAACAATGAAACGGTGGTGAATGAAGTTCGTCAAGTTTACATCGAGGTCAAGCGCTCAGGTCCGATCCGTTGTGAAGACACTGCCGGTGGTGTCGTGTTTATAAAGCCGCTCCTGTGGATTCCAAAGATGAGTCAGCTACCGCGGTTCCACATTATTCGCGCTCATACGAACCATTCACCTTTGTGGGCATGGGCTACTTTGGGCCTACCATGTGAAGAGTTGGTCGCAGCTGTTGCCAAGCGCTGGGTGGCATGATTTTCACGTGTTTAACCACCGTTCGCGCTATACACATGGAGAGTTGTATACACCCTATACGGCCGATTCCTGCAAGAAGAGCAATACGGCGGTTTATCGCCCTGCAGAGAGCACCTGCAGGAAATTTACACTGAGATATTGGTACACGTTTGTTGTAGCGCGCTTGGCAGAGCTAGAGAGACGGGTTGCGCCGACATCAACATCACCATGAGCAGCGGCGTTCACCTGACACTGGAAGCACTAAGTGGAGATTCAACCCACCATGGGAACGGATGGTTCGTTCTGTGAAGACGGCCCTCGGAATATTGCCCGTTTCGCGGAAGTTGGACGACGAATCCTTCATGACCCTACTGGCTGAGGCGGAATATAGGTAAATTCGCGGCCGTTGACGTTTCTACCGCTGGACAGTGAAATAAAGGAATCGTTAACTCCGATCCATTTCTTAATGCTCAGCTACAGTGATGTTCGGCAGATGACCAAGGCGGACGCGAGGAAGCTTTGAGGAGCAGCTGGGAGAATATTCAGCATATGTTGGATTTATTTTGGAACAGTTGGATCGTCGAGGACTTGCCAGTAATATCTCGACGCTCAAAATTGTTCAACGACGTTGCACCTATCAAGGAAGGATCGTTGGTTATGGTAGTCGATGAAAGGTACGGAACCAATGTGAGAGAGTCATCAACACGTAAAAAGAGTGAAAGAGATAAGGTCTAGAGCAAATTGTCAATAGGTCATAAGTAATATATTGAAGGTAATGAAAGGGCAGACGAGCTTACTCAACAAGGTTCAACTGACAGTTTAATGGCTCAGAACCATTCATACTGTGTACAAAAATGGAACTGAAATCTTAGGAAGAACAAGGGTTATGACCAACTGAGTTGTCGTTCAATCGAAGAGGTTTATTATTCCAAATCATATGAATCAATATCATATGAAAAACATTGGCGGCAGATTCAGAATGATATCTGTCATTTCACCTGTATGTTCCTCGGAACACCTGCTCTGCAGATGTAATGCTTTGTACAAGAGCAGACTTAGGAATTTCTGCACAGTGGCTATATGCAACCTGAAGAAATTTGAACTGGAAAATCCTGGAAAGGTGGTGGGTTTTATAAATTCGATTTTGCCTGACTAGGAATCGCATCTTAGGCTGTTCACTTGAAAAATGGTGATCAAGATTTAAGATGCGAATAGTAATAGTAGACAGAAGTAAATCACAAAGTTCAATTCAGTGGATGCAGCTCTATGCCAGAAAAAAAACACATTGCTATCATCAAGAAAATCGATGCAGAAGTTGTGGAAATTGGTTTCAATTTCTGTTTTTGAACCAATCCATAATATTTGAAGCAAATATGTGTAACCAACAGAGTTAAGTAAGATTTATTTCACGTAGATAAAGTTTTCTATTTACAATACTGATCAAAATTACGCACTTGATGTAGTAAAATCAAATCGCTATAACTCTTTCGACATTGAGATGTTTCCATACAATTCGTATTGATAAAATGTAGTCTTTTTAATTTTTAAAATTTGTACCGCATCATTACATCTTTATATTGCATAAAATATTGCAAAAAAACAGATTTCTCAGATATCCTGAAAGCTTATCGTTAAAAACCGTCAAGAAGGCAATTAAAACAGAGAAATCGCTCGGAAATATGAATTGAGTGAGGCAGGAGTGCGAAAAACATGCAAGAAGTACGAGGATCTCGAAGTGGCAGACAGAGCAGGTAGGGGAAGAAAACGGAAGACAACATTGACGGCGGAGAGACTGAAAACTCGTTGATCAACAGCCGTGTAATCAAGGAAAATGTTAACTTGAACATATCCGATCGAACAATGCACAGAAGACTACATGAAACATGTTATAAAAGCAGCCCAATGCCGACCATTGACTCGCAAAGTTAACAGGTTTGTTTGTTTGCTGTTAGCATTCATTTAACTAACTAATCATGACTTCTGTTAGATCAAACGGCTCAACTTTGCCCCAAAGTACATCGATAAGCCACTCGAAAGACTTCTGGAAACACTCTGGAGTGATGAGAGCAAGTTCGAGCTCTTTGGTCGTAAACAGAGGGCACGAGTCTTGACAAAACCTGGAGAGAAACTGGCAGATAAAAATGTTAAAAAAAACAGTAAAGCACGGAGATGGCAATATCATGGTTGTGGGGTGCTTTGCGTGGTGTGGGGTTGAAATCTTGTCAAAATAGATGGAATAATGACTGCTGATTCTGCATCAGTAAACTGCAGAATAAGTTTACTTTTCAACAAGATAACGACCCCAAGCACGCCGCCAACAAAACCACTGTCTGCTTCCGTTCTTCACGTATCGAAACGATTGGAATGGTCACCTCAAAGCCCGGACTTGAATCCTATTGAAAATCTATTCTGGATGAAAACGTTGATAAGGAGTCTTGACCAACCGTGACAAATTATTCGAAGCTCTGGAGAAGGCATGGATGAATTTAAACCTTCAGCATACATCCGAAATCTCTTTGAAAGTACACTAAGGTATTTTTGTGCACGATTTTTATTTTTATTACACGGTTGTTTCGGCGATAACTCCTGAACGGAACAACTTATCGACCTCATATGGCAGTTTTTCATAAAAATCACAATTTTTTGTGTACATACTCAAAACTTTAAAAACTGCATTTTGACCATTGCATGGAAAAGTAACGCATACAAACAAAACCAAAGCAATATAAAATGTTTAAGCATGTGAATTTATCAGCTCTATTTAATATTTTTTTACACGATTCCATACTAAAAAGTGGAACGTATTCCTCGTGCAAAAAAACCTTTGTGTATACCACGACGCCTGCAAGACGTTATTGAGGCGTGAGGTGGCCATACTATGTATTGATTTTAGCAATAGGCATTAAAAGTCATGATTTTTTTAAGTGCGTTCTTTATTTTGTCCATAAAAAAACAACAATCACCCAAGAAACCTTGTTTTTTGTTGAAAACATCACTCTCAAAGCTCAAATCAATCCATATTCCGAAGAGACAAATGTTATTGTAATTTTCGTCCAAATGTATCGAAATGTTCTTTCGCATTAGTTGCTAGATAATATGACAAATTTTGGAAATATGGAGGTGCGTACTTTATTTTGTCCAGTACTGTAGTTAAATTCCAAATCGATTTATTCGACAAATTCAAATTAAAGTCTTTTAACTTTTGCTCGGGAGAATACGACCACATTATGTTTACCCTCAGAGTTAAGTGGTCTTGGGCTTTGTGGAAGAATGTTCCTGAGTTTTTGAGAATCTATAGGTAGAAGTTTTTTCTGGAACATCTGGGATGGAACCTTCAATTTTCGGGAAGAATTCGAGAAAGTCTGGAAATTTCTAAGAAGTCATCTTCTCCAAGCTTCGTCTTGAAGTTCTGAGAAGCTCTATTTTGATTTTAGGGGTTGTTCGCTCCTGAACATCTAAGAAGTATCTTTTTGAAGCTATGGAAAGTCTCCTTTTAAATTTTCTAGGATGTTGATCTTGAAATGTGGGGTTGTTTGGTCCTGAATTTTCTGGGATATTCCTGCTTGAACTACTAAGACGTGCTTTCTATACTGCTGAGAAGTTTCTGCCGGACCTTATTTCTTGTTTTCTTTTCTAAGAAGTCATCTTTTCTTTTTCTAAGAAGTTGTAACCATGCACTGCCCAGACTCAATTGGTTTGGCAAACAAGGCAGCTTAAGCGCCACTCTCCTAGGAGAGACCACGTGGAAAAAGATATCTGCTCCGGTTCTCGGGAGCCAAACAAAACGCACTCCAACACTTCTCCGACAGATCGCCAAAAGATTCATCGTCCCAGACTCTCCGCCTGTTGAACAGGCCTTACTATTTGTAGCGTTCCAATTCCTGCAGAACAATAATTTTTAATAATTCTCAAATAACTAACTGTATTACTTTATTCACTACCATTTGAAAATATATTCAAGAAAACTTATTCGGCACGTTCTGCTCACCAACCGCTCCAGAGCGCCATCTATGTTTTGAAACATGCAACAATATATTAAGGTGTAGCTTACAAAATCATTTCGTCCTGGCCATAATTATTTTTTCCGGGAGCAATATTTTTTCGTTTGAACTGACTACCAGTTTTCTGGTAGTTATTATTTTTTATTTGCCAAACGAATGAAGTAAGAAAAAACGTTAAAAATTCATCAGAAGTAACAAAGTCTCTTCCTGAACTTCCAGAAAGTATCATCATCATCTCTGCAACATCCACCACGCAACATGTTCTGTATTGCATGATACACACGAAAAGTGTGCCAAAGCGCCTTTTTGTTCCTAATAGAATATTTTCCACCTTGTGTATTTGAATATTGTTGACCATGCTTCTTATTGAATGAGATGAATTAAATTGTTTGACAAATTATAAAAGCAGACCTAGTCGATGAAATAAAGCAAGTTTTATAGTAGAAATCGAACGCGCACTTTTTCATTCGTAACCCACAATGTATCCGACGTATATATTCTTTGCTGCAGTTCTGGGAAGTCTCCTTTAAAATTTTCTAGAATGTGCCAGAAATTCCTGGTTGTTTCCCAAGTGATTTGCCAAAACCACCCAGTTTTATTAAATTGTTAATTAAAGTTTTATGAAAACCGCTACAAATATATTTGGATTTTTTATGGCAGCAAGATGTGCCATAAAGTTTTATATTTTAGTCAGATTCATGAGAGCCTACACAGCTTCCATACAACGATCTTAAAACCTTGCCTTCTAAAATGCCTTCTACTCCTATCAAAGGTTTTATTTTGACTTTATGAATGAATGCTGTTTTGATATGCCGTTTTATGATTCATTCATATTATCTTATTATGGTCAGTTGAAAAATCATTTTGAATCCATTTTGCCTTCAGTAAGTGCATTAAACGGCAAATTGGCATTGTGGAAAGTCACAAAATTACCAAATAGTTTTATAGTAGCCCTTGCGAAGATAAATTGACTTTTTGACTCTGATTTCTTACAATCGCCAAATTGAAATATATGAATTCATTGAAATGTGGAAATCAACAAAGTTTTAAATTTAATGCAAATGAATTAGAGACCAATTTCGGTATTCTTGTAAATAACCTGATTGAATTCCATCAATTTTCAGGAAATCGATGATTGATTTATCGAATATATTTGTTTTAATTTTGTTGTAAACTTGCACAATTTTCAAGGCGAATTAATTTTCGGCACTTACCGTGTCAAAATTCACGGTGAAAATAAATGCGCATATGATTTGGAGCCTGATTTTTGCTATGCTATCAAACAAAATTTCCCGCAACACTAGAACTTTTTCTTAAATTTTATCGCGATCTGTCAATTAGTTTTCAAGATGCATTCGAAACAAGAAGATCTACGCCAGCAAATCGGCGGGCGCGATGATCGAAAATCATGGTCAGTCGCACAGATGGATCGGCAAAAGGCTTGGAATCCACCAGCCCACCGTGTCCCGCGTTGTGAAGATGTTCCAGGAGACGAAGACCATCGAGCGGCACGCTGGAATCGGCCGAAAACCAGAAAACGGAATATCCAGAGAAGGCCGGAAGATAAGGCGGTACTTTAAGAACAGCCCGAACCTTTCCACCCGAGACGTGGCCAAAAACGTTAATTCGTCGAAGTGGTTCTTCCAGCAGACCATGAAGCGGGCTGGGCTACGTGTTTTTAAGGTCTGGATGGCGCCAAACCGGACTGACAAGCAAAACACGGTGGCCAACAGAGCTGATGCAAAATTTGAAATATTTCATCCCTAAGCTTAATCGACGCCAATTTGGGTCCTGATAGTCCCCAAAAGTTTTAACACATTTGGTTTTAATTTGGCTTTGCACACGCTATTCAAAGTTTGTATGGGAATTAGTATGAAGAATCTCAAACTTACATTTCCAGATCCCTAACATCTTGATATTATGTCCTTAAACCAAATATTATATACATTCATATACTGTAAGTTGTCAACTATCAAAATGCCGAAGATACCTGATATGTAAATTTTATACAAAAATAGTTATTCAATATAACATAAAATACACACTTTAAGTATGATGTTTTATTCTTATTTTTGTTTTCTTATTATTTGTATGTTTTTATATTTATATTCATATATTTTATGTATTTTATTTTATTTATATTATTATATATATTTTATATATTCTATATTTATATATTTTATATACATTACATATTTTTACTTCTTATTATTATATTTGATGAATAACTATTTGTGTATAAAATTTACATGTCAGGTATCTTTGGCATTTTGATGGTCGACAACATACACTATATGAATGTATATAAGATTTGGTTTAAGGACATAATATCAAAATGTTAGGGAGCTGGAAATGTAAGTTTGAGATTCTTCATACTAATTCCCATACAAACTTTGAATAGCGTGTGCAAAAGCCAAATTAAAATCAAATGTGTTAAAATTTTTGGGGACTATCAGGACCCAAATTGACGTCGATTAAGCTTAGGGAGCAAATATTTCAAATTTTGCATCAGCCCTGAGTGGCCAAGTTGCGTCGCGCGGAAGCTGTACCGTGAGTGGCTGGTCAAGCCAGGCTGTCTCGTCATGGACGATGAGACATATATCAAGGCGGGACTACAAGCAAATCCCCGGCCTCGAGTTTTTGTCGGTACGTCCCGCATGGAGGTTCCGGAAAAAGTTCCGGAAGAGAAACATGCACAAATTCGCGAAGAAGTTCCTGTTATGGCAGGCGATCTGCGAGTGCGGACGGTACAGCAAGCCGTTCGTTACAACCAGGCACCATAAACGAGCAGATTTATCGAGAGGAATGTGGTCCCGAAGGGAAGCGAACCCGCCAAATTCACCAGAACTTCGTCCGATCGAAAAGTTTCGGTCGATAATAAACAAAGAAGTTGAAGAAAAGCGGAAAAACATTCAAAACCGATGAAGCTTTGAATAAAAACTGGGAGAAAATTTGTAAGGAAGATGGACAAAGCCTCGCCCAAGATCTCATGAGCAGTGTTAAGAGAAATGTACAAGCATTCAGCCTGGGGAGGAAATTATATAAATAAATTATGCCAAACATAACTACATATATAGTTATTTAATTCTTGAAATTTGAGAAGTATCCGATTTAAAATGAATTTTTGGTGATCATTTTTGTGTGTCTCATTTTTCCGTGTCCAGTCTTTGTTGCACTGCTAAATGAATGAGAAGAGCATAGAATCGATTAAAGCAGAACAACAAAAATCAACCACGATATCACCGTGAAGTTTGACAGCTGTGGCTATTTGGCCCTATCGCTGGTTTTCATGGCAGCCAATAGGTTTTATCGAAGGTTCTCAAGGGTTCACTAACATCTTTCACGAGTTTCAAATTTTTAGGTCTTATAGAGGTTTATTTTTTTCACATTCGTCTATAGAGAGAGCCACTTTGTACACATTTCGGCTTTAAAGATGCATTGAGGAGAGTGGTTGTAGACAAAACAGTTTTGAATGTAGTTTTACCAACAAAGCCGGGCTGGAATAAAACTAAAATTGTTGCACGGGTTCTTTCTATACTATTGATGTGTAGGACTAATTCCTTAAACCACATTCAAGGGTAAATGTTCAGATCTCAAGTGCAAATGTACTGAAATCGATGTCTCCGTACGGTCACTGACAGGGGTTGAGAATCAATGTTAGGTTCACAAAAGTAATAGCATTCAAGCGAGAAAAATAAGATTTGTTTTTGTTATTCCGTCAATTTTCTACGACTTATACTTAACATTAGTTTTGCTAGCTCTAAGCCACAATGTGGCGACGTCCAATTTGTGAATTTTGATCCATTTGATGAACCATTCGAACTGATGGTATTTTGTTTTATTTTCAATAGAATGAGACCTTTTTTGCTTAAAGTATATTGTTTTCCTATAAATTCACATTAAAACAAATAATGTTCTACTATATTTCTTGACTTGCTCTGTAATAAAAGTTAAAAGGGTGTCAAAATATGTAATAACAGTTTTTGCAATCATATCTTGAGAAATCCAACCTGGAGCAACCTGGATTCGAACCTTGAACGTTGAGGTTATGGGCCCAGTGACTAGAATATATCAACACTAATAATCAGAAAATCTTAAAGGCGTACAAAAACAACGTCGTGTGAAACAAAACCCATTCATAAGTCAGCCTTATGAAATTTCAAAGTATCGTTCATAAATTGAACTTTATGAAATGCATAAAAATTTTTGGTTGAGTGTATGAAATTAACGAAGGTATGGAGGTGTGTGCGAGAGACATTTGCTTTATTACAGTATCGCCGAGTGCCTCAACAATCGAAGCAACATTTGGGCTATTAAACCTCGTTTTTCATCTTGTTAAAGTGGTCGAAAGGTTACATTCTAGAGTCCTGACGCAAGCTGCCTGGGTTCAAATCACGATTGCGTATCTTGATCGTTTTTGTTAGCCATTGAATTTCCGGATTCCAATCTTATACTCAACACTATTACACTGCACAACCTCACTCACACATTGAACGTTTCAAAGCAAATTGATGTGTTGCTTTTTTGCCCACGACCAATGTTCCATTTTTTCTCCAAGTTACGATCCATTACGAGAAAGGAAACAAAATCATGCGAAGTTGCATTACAATCTTGCTTTTTTTTTATTTTGGGTGCACTAAACGATGAAAAACGTGTATCAAAACAAACTTTTTCTCGGTAAAATGTGACAGATCAGTTTTAGGTCGAACTACTCGACCAAATTTTTTTTTGGATCTCTACATCTGTATCACCAAATAGACCTGCCGAGCACAGTGACGCTTGACTTGACTTCCATAATTGGCCCCGTAGTTGAAAGAAACAGTCGAGCGTGATGAGCACAGAATCATGAAATGAATTACCTGAACAACCCACCCACGTTGTTCTGCTCCTGCCGTGCATCTCCTAAATTTTCCATTTTCCAACAAGTAAATTTATCTAGTCCCTACATCCATCCTACATTGACTGCGGTGCCGCTAGAGGCAATTATTCTGTGACACGTAACCACCCTCCTCTACCAATTTGGTGACCAATTCGTCAGTCGGTGCTGCTCTTATTCTTCAACACTGAACGACGTTATTCGAAGACTCCGTTGCCCGAGGACTATGTTTGATGTGCCGGAGGACACTGGCGTAGGAAGATGTGGATGTTCTATAGTAGAATTGCATTGAAAGATCAATTAGCCAAAGTACACGTCCAATGAAAAAGACTCTTTTTGTGAAGTGGTACCGCTTCCTGAAATCTAGAACCAGGGGCCGTGTCCCCCATTGCAACTACATCGCCCTCGTCAAAGCAAGCAACCGTGGGACGTAACGCCAACAAAGTTTCCTTTCTCGCTTTAGATCTCATCCGGTTCCTTGATCAAAGCAAAGACTGCTGGAAGGTGCTGTGCAATCAAAAAAAAAAAAAAGAAAAGGAAAATTACGCTGCAAGTGCTGGTGGAAGCCGGCCATGAAATGTAGAAACGGTCCAAGCAATTTTCTCCATGAAGTTGAATGTGATTAAGAAATCCTCCAGACAAACTTTGAAGGTTGTTTCTTTTGAATTCCGATGAATAAACTTCAAGCGGGCCTCGAGTGACGGACGGACAGCTGAGACTGACAAACTTGACTTGGCCGTCCTGTGGATAAAGTTGGTAAGCCTGCTGGGATTTACTGGAAAGCGTGTGTTCCAAACCTACTGCGACCAGCCATACGTTCCGCGTGCTTATCTTTCCGAACCATAATTCAATGCACTGTTGGAAAGTTTTACCGAAATCGCTGCTTCCGTTTCTCGATTTGTAGCCTGTAGCCTGTACCTATCTGAGCAACCCCTAATAGTCGGATACCGAACTGAAAATGTAGGAAAAGTTTGATTTTCCGATCTCATTTCGGGCTACGGGTTGGTTGACTGGGATCTGAACGAGGGCAAATGGTGGAACAGAAAAAATCGAGCATTGTGTTGAAAGTTTTCGATGGGGAAGTTTTTGCATATATTTTACCTCCTGGCACTCGGTCCCTTGTGGACAGTCAGTGGCGTTGATGGAATTTTTTGTCGAGGGAAATCGTTTGGCCACCGCAATTCGATTACCGCGAATCCGGATTTGCTGTTGCAATTTGGGGCGGGTTCGAAAAGAGTTTAGATAACAAGTTTGCGTTTGACCATTCGGATTAGGTTAATGCGTTCGCCTCGTTTGTGGGGAAAGCTGTTCCGGTCAAATGGGTTGATGCAGTATAATTTGCAGGCGCCAGTTTTTCTTTCTGGCATCAACTCGTCGAATCGGTTCATGTTTTTACAATTGTGTGGCCATCAACTGGGGAGGTATTTGGTTCCAATTCACTTAACTCGACTAGCAGACGCAACAACAACGAATGTTAATATTGACGCACATTGTACAAATATGTATTGGGAAAACAGCCACAACCTCTCTGTCGCAACGGTTTTGCGAGAAATTAAAGCGTAACTGTGAGCTTTGTTTTTCTGTAGAATGTATGCTTTTTATTGCTTTCAATATGATAAAAAAAAGTTATGTTAAGCGTAGAGTTGTTATCTTAGCGCAAAGCAAAATAAGTATAATATTGGATCAGTTGCACTGAAAATGTTATTTCACAGTTGAAGAAGGATTTGCACTGTACTTAAAGTCTATAGTTCTCATTAGGAAGCGATAACGAACATCCATCGTAAAATAAACAATTTTGTAATTCTCATGTCTCTTTGGATTTACGTTTAATGTTCACAGAAAAAAAAATATTAATTTTAACAAGCGCCTAAAATTTCCCCTCGTTGAATTCCAAGCCAAAAGAGGCATAAACAACAAAATTGTTTGCAATCTTTCATGCGCCATACAATAATGTTGGCAATTTATCATACAACAAGCTAGATTCAGGCGTTTTCTGGCTTAACTTTACATGAAATATCCCATTATTTTCGGCTTACAGAAAATTCAATGTTTCTTTTTATCTGTGTTGCTTAAAATATTATTTTTGATTGTAATGCTTGCATTAAAAATAGACCAAGTTTCCGAATTTCTCATGCTATTTTACCATAGTAAGTAACTCAAGGATCGAATGGTCCAGTATCAACGACCCTTGTACTTTTTGATATTTTGTGTCGGCGAAATTTGTTTAAAGCATTCGGCCATAGGGAGCAGTATTCGATTTCCTCGAACTTTAAAATATTAAAACGTGTCCGGAAATGTATATTGTATCACCACACGAAAATATTTAAGTAGGTTTAACAGAAATCCAATCAAATCTTTTTCTCAACATTTATTTTCCTCAAGCATGTTCCTTTATAATTTTGAAATAATAGATTTAAATTTTACCCTCAGGCTCATTTGCCGACAATCAGTTTTAATTATTGCCCAATATTTCTCAATTGCTCGGAGCGCTGGACAGTTTGGCGGATTAATTTCACGACGTACCACAATGACATTATTTTCCTCGTACCATTTGTTCGTTACTGTTGAGTAAGTATTGGCAAGATGCCAAATCGATCCAAAACAGAGTGTTTTGAGAATGCTGCTTTAGATGTGGCCATAGGCCGTTTATGGAGGCACTCTTTGATGTTGATTTCACTGTTACTATTCTCGGTTGAGATGAATGGTTGGCTGGTTTTACCGCACGTACAGATGGCTTGCCAACCGAGATTCCTTAAACTTCCTTAGACTCTAGGCTTCCTCTACCCTTCGTAGTGTAGAATTTACTAGGCTGCCTGAAAAGTGCCTTTACTTTCCTACAGAGGCGTTGGTAACCGCCAATGTGAACCATTTTCTATGAGCTTCACTCATTGAATGACGGTTGTCAATATTTCTGCCATTTCTGCCCACGCATACATTAATGACAACAGTGAGAAGAGACCGATCAGCAAGTTTTTTTAAAAAATGGAAAAATTCAAGTTTTGAGTTTTGATAAAATACTATTTTCTACGCAAGAAAACGGCTGCCGAAACCAAAGCCAAGCTGGATAAGTATTTTTCAGACTTTGCTTCGTCGATTCAAACGATTCATAAGTGGTTTGCTGATTTTCGTTGTGGCCGTACATTGACGCACCGTGTTCTGGACGCCCAAATGAGGTCACTGCAACAGAGAACGTCGATAAAATCCATGATATAGTATTGAAGGATCCAAAAGTTAAATTGAGAGAGCTAGTTAAGGCTTTAGGCATTTCAATACACATCATGCATTTCGTTTTGGGTATGAAGGAGCTCTGCCGCGTTTGCTTACAATGCACCAAAAACGCATTCGTGTTACAACCTCTCAGGAGAATTTGAGCAAGTTTACACGCAATCCGAAGGAGTTTGTGCGCCGATTCATAACCATGGATGAAACTTGGATCCATAACTACACACCGGAGTCATTGCAGCAGGTAGAACAGTGGGTCACCGAGCAATGGTGCTCCGAACCACCCGAAAACATAACAATCGGCGGGAGAGGTTTTGGCGCATGCGCAAGGTGTAATATTCATCGACTACCTTGAAAATGGTAAAACCATAACAGGCGCATCCCTAGTAGCGCACTTGTTGTCATTCGGTTGAGATAACATAAATATGACTTGCTAAGTCATAATCAAGTTACTATAACTAATTACGATCGTAGTGTGCTACTTGGGATACTATGCAGCGTTATTGGATCGTTTGAAGGATAAAGTCCAGAAAAAAACGGCCGCATTTGCAGAGAAAAAGTGTGATCTAACATCACGACAATGCGCCTGCTGATTCATCCTCAATTGCTGAAGCAAAATTGAATGAAATTCGGTATCAATTGATTCCCCATCTACCGTATTCGCCAGACTTGGCCCCCAGTGACTTCTATTTGTTCCCAAACCTGAAGAGATGGCTTACCGGTAGGCGGTTTTACTCAAATGATGAGTTAATAGCCAAAACCGATGGCTATTTTGAAGGACTTCCGAAGGAGTACTATTCGGAGAGGTCATTAGAAAATTGCTGGACTCGCTGCATCGACCTAACAGGAGAGTATGTTGAGAAATAAAACCGAATTTGGCAAAAAAAAAAATGTGTTCGTGTTTGATATTAAAGGAACTTTTCTGGCAACCTAGTATTGATGAATAAAAATAAGTTCTGGCAAAACAAAAAAGTTGTCTTATTGAAAAATGTGTTGAACTTAGACTCTAGGCTTCATCTGTCATTCATAGAAATTATCACCAAGAATATCGTTTGCATTAAAAAAATGGAAAAAAAATCATCCGCAATGACAAAACTACTATTGCATCATCAATCATAGTAACCCATGAGTCACCAGGCAAAATGTGACATCTCTATCAGTCGAACTCTAGCCGTGATGGCAAAAACAGTGAAGCAACTCCGTTTAGAAGTGTGCGCGTTCAAAGAAAGGCACTCCGCCGCGTCGAAAATGGACATCGTGCGGCACTTTGTGAACGCCAGATACACCCGTTCCAGCATCTACAACATCTTAGACAACAATCAGAGCATCGAAAGAAAGCCCGGTTCCGGACGGCCGACGACCCTGAGCGACAAGAAGCTCCAAAGGATACTGAAGAGGAAGACCAAGGGAAAAGTGGCTACATCGCTGAGTGCGCTTGGCCGGGAGGTCGATTCAACCGGCCAAACAGTGAAAACGTACGAAACACCGAGACAACACAGAGCAATAAGTAAAGAACGGTGTAAACCCTAACCAATTTTACTTTCAGCTAAATTTTCAAATGACCACTACAAAATATACTGAATATCCACATCCTAATATATAACCGAGAAAGGGAGGGACCATCAGGGCATCCAAGTGAAACAATTTGATAAGGGGGCATGGGTCTGCCTCCTCCCTATTGTTAACATTCCGCATAACGAAGGCGGGCTCTTCGACCCTATCTATTGGGTTTATTCTGTCAATCGAGGGGCTCGACTCTACTGCTGTGGGTGTGAACTTGCTTTTGGAAGCAGATTCTCTTCCATATATTCGCGGGTTTCCCGTAAGTGTCTCTGCTTACGGGCCCACCCAAAAGTTTTTGACCCTTCACACAGGAGCATGATGATCGCAAACAACAATAGAATCCTGATCAAAACGTTTTTCAGATTATTCCACTGATATGGAAAGTTACCTTGCTACAATAGATGGTAGTATTTCATCATCACCATCATCACGTTTATAGCGCAGTAGAGTCTCCCAAAAGATCAATACACTTGGTCCAAAGATCTTTAAGCTTTGTTGTCCCATCACGGCATTGACTTTCTGCAAGGCCTGCAAAATACTCCTCTACGAATGCTATAACCTCTTTGTTTGATGCATAATGCTTTCCACGAAGGATTTTTTGAGGTGTGAAAACAGCCAAAGGTTAGAGGGAGCTAAATCTGGTGAAAAGGGTGAATACTGAAACAATTCGTACTCCAATTCACTGATTTTCGCGATGGTTTTTTTAGCTGTGCAGGTCAGGTGCATTATCTTTATGAAAAATAATTTTATTCTTCTGCAAACCGGATCTGTTTTCCCAATTTTTTCATCCAACTGGTCCAAAAGGTCGCAATAATAATCAAAGTTGATTTTCTTACCAGTTTGGAGATAATCTATCAATAAAACTCCTCTTGCATCCCAAAAAACTGACGCTAACACCTCCTTGGCCGATTTCTGGACACGAACTCGCTTCGGATCCGAATAAGTGCCTGGTTCAAACCACTCCTAAGCCTCTTGTTTTGATTCAGGATCATGGAGGTAGACCCAAGTCTCTGCCATAGTGATGAATCGACGCAGAAAACCCTCTTTATCCTTTCGAAATTGTTCCAAATGTTGTTCAGAAGGTCGCAAATGCGGCACTCTTTGTGTTCACAGTTTTTTGAAACTCAAAACTTCAGCCAAAATATGCCATATTTTGTTCCATGTGAGATCCAGTGTTCAAATAGTATCGTATATTGCTATATTTTAAGTCAAAATCGCTTTTAATTGTAAAGAGTGCAAATTTTAGACTTCTATACGATGTGTCATTTATTCATCGTACTGCGTCACAATCTAAATCGGATATGCATCGCTAACCATTTTAAATCGAATTTGTTATTACATATTCAATCGCATATGATATCAAATCAACTCGTTTAAGAAAACAATCGAATTTGCACGTATATGGCCTCTACTTTTGCATGTATAAGTCATATTTTTGCATTCTATACGATTTGTTTACTTACATATATGCTTGTATATCATAAAAACAACTTGCAGTATACGTGCATTTTGGTTGTCTGGGCAGTGTAGACTATGTGTCTAATCCACCATGACGATTTTTTGTGATTCTAACAGCGATGCTGTAAAATTGCAAAATAGGGTATTCAGGGACACATACTCAGCCTAATATGCAACAATCGAATAAATTTTTTATTGTAACTCATAATGTATTTGTTGGCCTACCCTATTAGGCCAGCGCGCTCTGTATGTCGTCTAACCAACCGATGACAGTCACCAGCCAGCGCCCTTTCGGAGGTTTGCGGAGATTCCCTGTACTGCGGAGTGATAGGTAGGGACGAACGACGAACCGTCACACCGGGTGAGTACAAAGAAAACCAAAAACTAAAACAACAAGCAACAGTAGCCACATGCGTCAGTGAATCTTAAAATTATTAATTATAGTAAAATTAGTGCTAGTTGTACTTAAAATAGTGTGTTATTTCACCTAAAATTATCCTAGTAATAAATTAATCTACCTTATATCTACAGAATTGGTAAGCCTAAAGAAATTTGATCATGTTAAATCCATCTAAAATTTAGCCTTACAAGCTAGGTTATGACTACACTTGCTGCCTACGAATGAAAATCCATAGAAGATCGATGAGAATACACTAAATACCTGGAAGGAAATTTTTAAAGCCTAATTACATGCACTTATCTAGGACTTACCACTAAGACATTAAACTACACTAGAACTGGATTCTTGAATTACTCAAAATGAAACTAAACGTGAGTAACATACCTATAAACATGTATGCACGATTAAATGAACAAATAAGGGAAGGTCCATTAATTATGTCACGCAGTAAGGGGGGAGGGGGGTTTTGAGAAAACGTAACGATCCATACAAAAAAATTTGGTGGTCCATACAAAAAACGTGACAAGGGGGGGAGGGGGGGTTAAAAAAAGTCAATTTTTGCGTGACGTAATTAATCGACGTTCCCTAATTACATTATGGTCATGCGAACTTTATGATAATAAGATCATTGCGTTATTACATTATTAAAATGTAGACTTAGACTAAATAGGCATGCAAAACATTAAAATTGAGCTTAAATCTACCTTATAAATTAAAAGTATTCAAAACCTACACATTGTAATGAAGAATTGTATCTCTATTAGGAAAATTATATTCTCCCCATCACGGATCAAAGCGTTATTTAATTCAGTTTCGTACCGGAGAATTATGATTTCGGAAAACCGTTGAACTAAATTCAACAGTATTTGAGCAGGAAGCAAAATTTATGTTCAATAAGTCATCTGGTAGTATGTATCACAAAAAGTTACACAACTCATTTTATAAAGTCAGAAACTTTCGAGGGATATGAACGTAATGTCGGTCTATGGGTACCGAATTGGGTCTAATCATGGATGCAAGTTCGTCCCTTTCGATAGATCTGTTACTAAATGCTGTCAATGTACGATTTTTTTTCTCTGATTTTCTGATTTAAGGTGCTGCCAGCTGTATTCACTGTACACACTTAGATTTTTTTACAGAAATCTGTAAAGTTTTACCGAATTCTCAACAGCTGAACGTTCGGTAATCCGATTTTACGGATTTCTGTAAAATAATCTGAGTGTGTACCCAACAAACAATTTTACAAATCAAACTATTCTCAAACTACTAAGAAACACTTAAGTGGTTTTTACATAAGATTTAGTGGCCACACTCGGCAATCAAAATATTATAATTAACTCTACACAGATTGTGTTCCTTTAGTTTGTGCTTGACATTTGTATTGTAAAAGTTACCAATAAAAACATTTTTACAACGCTTTCCATACAACATGCCATTGTTGGGTACCTAGGAAAAAATATGTTCCTAACATTACGTCTATGGTTTTCATGTTAAATCATCGTTATTTTACCTATGTGACCTGTTAGTTTATAAAGTGTGACTAGTTTCTGTAAATCTTGGTTGCATTATTCGGTTCATAGGTTCAATTTTGGCAAATTTAGATCATTCGAAGATCGTGTTGATAATCAATTCAACTTAACCAGTAAAGTCATGGTGTCTAAAAAGTAAAGGAAAGTGAAAATAACGCGGAATTGAACAACTATAAACTGATTAATAAAGTCTCAATTACCTTGAAATTTATCGCCTGAAACAACATAATTTTGTTGATTATCGCCGAGCTAGGCTAACATTACATCCCGTTACCCTATATGAGAATTTTCTGTGGCATTTTTGTAGCTTTAGAATGGTGCATAAATTATACAAGAGTAAGAGTTCTGAGCGTTAACCATCTTAAGAATTCTGATGTTTATTAAGTTGTGCATATTCTCCTCATAAACAAACATTATTTTCAAATTCAATCTTTTTTAACTTCTGTTCTTTTGACATATCTCAAATTTGCATGTTATGATCACGTGTTTCTGCAATTATTTTTACTCTGGAATTACTTGATTCTAACCTATTTGTTGTAATGATGCAAGAGACTACCAAAAAAGGACACCATCATTT
Organism: Aedes japonicus; assembly: GCA_034211315.2. Classification (NCBI taxonomy): domain Eukaryota; kingdom Metazoa; phylum Arthropoda; class Insecta; order Diptera; family Culicidae; genus Aedes; species Aedes japonicus. The sequence continues at coordinate 23,400 of JASCZW010009970.1, forward strand.
TGAAAATATGTTATTCAAAGTATCTTGAGATCATATTATAAGTATTAAACCTGTATCTTTAAACTTCTTGTGTGACCTTAAAGACGTTTCAAATAGATCGGTTTGTTGCGCCATTTTTGGTTACATAAGATACCAAAAATAAGATATTTGTACTATAAAAATACATGAGATCATTTTTGAGAGATGATTTTTTGATTATTACATAACATGCTGTGTTATTTGGGGTAAAATGAGTCTACGTGGTATATGAACAGGCCCTAAGAACCATAAGAATCGTCTTAATCCTCGTCTTCTTTGTCTGAATGAACATCGACGTGATAGTAGGCATAGTAATTCATTTAATAAAAAACTACAAGGTACAGCCCCACTGGGTTGTTCGAAAAGATGACGTAGGACTACGCAACTAAACGTAAGCTATTCTGATTTTTCAATCCAATAACCCTTCATGGTATACATTTTTCAATGCTTATTATACAGCGTGCAGCAGCAAATAATGCGAAAATTTGTTCTGCTTCTTTCAACCTAATTCAAGCGATAATATCAACATTTTCGAGTGCAGTTATCTTTATAAAATCGTTTTAAACAAATTTATTCAATGTGTCCTCCATTTTTATTAATAACATCCTTGAGCCGACGCCGGAAGCCAGAGTATGCCTTCTGGATGTAGTCCTCCGACATTGACTGCCATGTGCGTGTTATGGTTGACTTCAGGGTTTATAGAGGGAAAATAGGCCAAAATCGAATAATCCAACGGATTAAGATCTGAACTGCTAAGGAGCCACAAATCCTTCGGCTTAAACTTCATGTTGTCGTTCAACCATTGTTGGGTGTGATTGGACGTGTGACACGGCACTCCATCCTGCTCAAGACTAATGTTTGGAGGCTTGTCTTTCACTTTTCTCGTGAAATAACTGAAATTTTGGCAATAGCCTCAGAAATAACCTGTATTTTCAACTTAAATAAATTCATATTTTTCATCTCACTTCAGAAACTACGACAAAACAATAAGACCTCCTTTTGATATCCATAGTTTATCCATAGTTGATGAGTGTGAATTACAATCTATAGTTAGTATACTGATATTTAAATCACCCACGCATCAATAATCAAAATTCAGATCATCAGATTCGAGCATCCTTTACAGGAAATCAAAAAGTGGTCATATTGTTTTGTCATATGCGGGTGTCTGTAACTTTCTAAAGTGAGTGAATGAAAAATGATGGATTTAATGCAGATGAAAATTTAGGCTACTTCAGGACCACAGCCGAAATTTCAGCTCAATTGGTTTAGAGATAATGAAGGCAAGCCCCTAACTATGACCATTTTGTATGAAAATCAGGCTTTGGTCTTATTATATAGTCCGTCACTGTATATGTACATAGAAAGTGTGCAACCATGTTTGAAGTAGCCAATTATTTCTAGGTGTGTGTGAAAAGGAAAATTAGTCGCGATAGAAAAAGTTCTGAAAATTAAATGCACACGACTGTTATTGACAATAATGTAATCGTTTATCCTAACACTGCTGCAGACGAAATTCACGCTACTTGTGAAAGTCACTCAAAGTAAACACAAAATTTGAGGTTGCCAAACATACCAGACAAAATATCTCAGTTGGCTGTGTAACCAAATTAACTTTTATTCTCTCCACGCGTCTCTTAATAACATAGTCTCTGGTTTTGTATGAGAGTCTCTTTATCTCGATATTCTTCTATCTTGATGATTCCCTATTTCTATAGTCCCCTGAAAATATTAGCAAGCAAATTACCTTCCATATGTCGATGAAAAACTGCGAAAATTCAAGTTCACCTGTGTTTGGAGCAAGCGATCGAGATTTGCTCTGGATACAGGATACACAAACAAAAACTGTTGCAACGCGAAATGCTTCTACCGGATTATTCGATTAAATTTGGACACACGCAATTGTTCGTAACTTCGTTCGTAACACAGCTCGGAATCGCACATTCAACCGTATCTCATGTGATTAAAACGTTCCAGGACCGTAAGATAACCAAGCGGAAAAATGGTAGTGGCAAAAAACGTGGCACATCAAATCCGGAGAAGGCCAGGATGGTATTGAACCAATTTAAGCGTTATCCCAACATTTCGATCAGAGATGTTGCGAAAAAGGCAGAACTTTCAGTTTGTTTTGTGCAGAAGACAATGAAACGTTCTGGATCACAAGGCACCAAACCGGAGCGATAAACAGAACTCGGTGGCCAAAACTCGTGCAAGAAAACTGTACAGAGAGTGGCTCACAAAACCGTTCTGCATTGTGATGGACGATGAGACCTACAATAAAGCCCACACCAAACAAATGCCAGGACAGGGACACTACTTCGCCACCTCTAAGTTGGCCGTTCCGGAGAGTGTACCGAAGCAGAAACTGTCGAAATTCGTCAAAAAATTCCTTGTCTGGCAAGCGATCTGCGGATGTGGCAAAATGAGTCAGCCCTTCATCACCTCTGGGACCGTCAACGGACAAATCTACAAGGACGAATGCCTCCAAAAACGACTTCTGCCCTTCTTGAGATCTCACGATGGCCCGGCACTGTTTTGGCCGGATTTGGAATCTTGCCACTATGCCCGTCCCGTCTTAGACTGGTACAAAGATAATAATGTAGTTTTTGTACCAAAATACGTCAACCCTCCAAACAATCCGGAACTTCGCGTAATTGAAAAATTTTGGGCAATCATGAAGGCAAAGCTCGTTAAAACTACAAAACTGATAGTAAATGAACTTGAACTAAAGAAAGTGTGGTTAAAAGTAAGTAAGCAAGTCGGTCCTATCATTGCCCAAAATTTGATGAAAGGGGTCAAGGCAAAGGTGCGGGCATTTGGGTTGGGAGAAGAGGTTCAATAAACCAATGATGTCAAAATTTAATCATTTAGTAGTACTTTATTTCCAGAAAGTTTTAAAAGAATCGGGCTCAAGGAAATTTTTGGTGACTTATTTTGTGTGTCCAAATTTCATCGAATACAGTCTTTATAGGACAACGTTTTGGTCCTCGGAAAAGTTGGCCTTCACCCAGGGAAGCACTTGATCCTTTAAAATACCGATAAACACTTCGGTATTTCATTTAACTCCAGCCTCAATGAAAACAGGTGGCATTTTCAAACCGTTGGACGCCACCAAGCTAAACATCATGACACCAGCCGGTTTGAAATTTGAATTTCACTTTTTCCGGAACGTTCTCCATTTTCTGCGGTGAAATGAACCGGTCCATGCGGTTGTTGGCCACAGCATCGATGTTGCAAAGCTTTTCTTCAGAGAACAGGATTTTAATTTTTTCCTTCTTCAACAAGGAAAGCAATCTCTTGGAACGAGTCACTCGTCGTTCCTTGACCCGGTCTGTAATCAAGTGGCGTTGCACTTTGGCTCTGTAAGATGCATGCAGGTCTTCTTTGATGATTCTCCGCATGGATTTCGCCGAAATATTGGCTTCCTTTGCAAGTTTTTTTTATGGAACGCACCGGGTTGGGAGCAATTTTTGCACGGACCGTTTTGTTCACGTTTTGCGTGCGTGTAAAGCACGGACGTCCGCTTTCCGGTTTCCGCTGCTTAGGACCATCCTACAGGGATTTTTTCATGCAGTAAACTGTTGCCAAATGGCACCCTACCACCTCGGCAATCTCTTTCGGCTTCTTCTGGGCGAGCAACAAACTGGTGATCACTTCTTTCGCGAACATTTTCAGTTTTGAATTCTAGGATAGTTTGGATAACTTAGAAGATTATCTTATAATGTCTGTTGGTCTTCCAAGATTATCAATGAATACGTTTCAATACACAGCGTAGCTTTGCATAGCCCAGAAAGCTTTTGTTGTAACTGTAGGTCCTATGTTCTGATCTTAATGATAGTTTGGATGACCCATATTGCTTATAATGTTTATTTGTTGACATTTAAAATTATTAATTGAATATTTCTGAATATTTATTGTAACTTTTTATTGCCTGAAATTACTGTTATAACTGTTAATCATAAGTTCTGAACGCCGGGACAGTTTGGATGACCTATAGGATCAGAAAGTTATAAAATATAGACTGTATATCTTGCAAAATATTTATTGAATATGTTTAAATACATATAGTCACAGCTTTTGTTACAACTGTAGATCTTATGTATTGAACCTAGGGACAGTTTGAATGACCTGTAAAATCCCAAGATTGTCGGATTATATCTGTTGACCTTCTACACTATTCAATGAATATTTTTCTTTTGCAAACTTCAAAAAACTACTGCTACAATTGTAGATCTTCTGTTCTGAACTCAAAGACAGTTCGAAAGGCCCCGATCATCACAGATTATCTCGTAATGTATGTTTACGTTCTGATATTTTCACTAAATCTGGTTGAATACGTAGCGTTACTTTGTATAGCCCAAAAAGCTACAGTTACTACTGTAGATCTAAAGTTTTAAACTCAAGGACAGTTTTGATGACCTATATTATCACACAGTTATCAAATAATGACTGTTGACCTTTTCAAAAGGTTCATTTGATATATTTGAATACATATCATAATTTTATATAGCCCTAAAAGCTACTATTGCTATTTTATCTTCCAGAACTTCTTCAAATTCAAGATGGTCGAGGTCGTCAAGTAGGTCTTGAACTCATAGATTTTTTATATTTCCCAGATAAAAAAAATTGAAGTAGAACAAATTTGCCTCAAACAGCATACACTTTTATTTAGTCTGTGATTTTATACAACCATTTTCTTAAGGGATCATATGTGATCCCAAAAGGGGTTAAAATACTTTATTAGATAACGTTTAATATTTATGATTTTACCGAAATCAACATTGTTCTCTATTGAAATTATGCGTATTAATATTTCCGATCGATTGGAGCAAAAAAATTCAAACTTGTTTGAAAAATGACTGAGATATTATCGTTTAAAACCTGACCACCTTTCGTGACGGTCGTAATGCTTTTTTTTTTTTTAATTTGTACTCCACCCGAGCAGAACCGAATAACTTGATAACTGGCCTTGGTATTTAGAAGCTCAAATTAAGAGGTAAAATACCTAACGATAATACCATAAAGTTGTTCCCACAATGGTATGCGAATGACAAATTGAGGTAAGACAATACCAAGATAGTACCTCTAAGGTATTCTCATGTATCCAAAATAACAAGTTTTGCTATTCGGAAGATATTTTGCTTCGGTATTTTACCTCTTAATCTGAGGTCTTTAATACCCAGGTCAGTTATCAAGATCAAGTTAAGTATTCATATGTTGTTGTTTCCTGCTCGGGTCTTATTTGTATATTGTGCTATCTTCTGTATTTCTAGAAACAAACAAAATCTAGAAATGCTAAACGCCAATGCGTTTCGTTTTCCATACTGCCCGAGCAGGAGACAACAACATATGAACACCTAATTTTGATCTTGGTAACTGGCCTTGGTATAAAAGAGCTCAGAATAAGAGGTAAAATACATAGGCAAAATATCTCTCAAACACCAAAACTTGTTAATTCGGATACCTGGGAATACCTTAGAGGTACTATTTTGGTAATGTCTTACCTAAATTTGGTATTCGCATAACGTTTTGTGAACAATTTTATGGCATCATCCTCAGGCATCATTTTACCTCTTAATCTGAGCTCCTAAATACCAAGGCCAGTTATCGAGTTTTTCGTTCCTGCTCTGGGATGTTAGATATAATCAAACATGTTCTAACTAAACTACATCAAATACATATATGACAAACTAATTGGGCAAATATGTTAGTCTATATTCAAATTGCTTGAAACTTGCACGTGTATGATTAAAGTTGTCAAATGGCATGCGATCTACGAAGGAGTGGATGCAAATCAACCAAGAACTCCATCAGTTAGGATAACCTCCCATCGGTAGACTATGGTGGGTTGGGCACATCATAAGGATGTCTCATGACAGCTCGGTGAGAATGTTTCCCGAAAACGAACTGTCCGGTCAACAAGAAGTAGCGCAAAACGGACAATCATATAGACGCCTATGTGTACAACAGGAGATTGCCTAATGGCAGACCGTCAAAAATACTCCTTGATAACACTGTCGCGGCAATAACACAAGTGCAACGTGCAACGTTGGTTGACCAACTCTAGTCCCCATAGCAATTTACAGAAAATGTTGTAACTCCGCCATTCTCCATGTTTTAATCAAGTCAGCACGCGTAGTCCGTTTGGCCTAATGACCCATCATCCTCCATCCAAACCGTCCACTTCAATTCAAATGTTTTGTTAAATGAGCACTTAAACATGATACGCCAATCAATTATTCGAATAGCTTTTCCAGCCGGACTGATTGAAACATCAATTAGTAGCTATAGCTGTGGTGATTAAAATTCAAAGCAAACCACTATTAAATGCATTTTAACCACAATCTGTCCTGATGAATGAATACAACGAGCTGTGTGCAAAATGGTCACAGATGAACAAATACCTCCATATGACAACCATAGATTATCTCCACATTCGATTGAACAGGATCAGCTACTCGGCTGGCTAATTTTCCATCAAACCCCCCACGCACCCAAATCCAGGCGAACCAACTGTGCAAAACATAAAAGATACTCACCAGAGTCAGCTATTTGCGATTCCGAAGCGCAGCCGTTCAACCTTCATAGTATCCCACTGCTCGAGCGTCCTTCAAATTTTTAATTAAAAATGTTTCCCGCACACTTCATCGCCCGTCCACTGCTCGTCCCACTTGGTTCATTTATTGTAAAACAGAACACTCCCGATGCAATTCCGATTATTTCACCCCCGGAAATTCCGGCTTATTCCGCATAAAAGAGCTCACTTTGTAAGCTGCACACACACACTCACACACTCACATTGGTGAAATGTTCATCCTTTTCAACCAAGCACCCACACAAATTTCAGTTGGGACCAATGATGCATGAGGTCCCACGACCAGACATTTTTTTTCCCGCGTCCAGTTTCAGTGCTCCGGATTACATTCCTCCGACTTCAAAAGCATTTTATCACACTACTAGACGCAAGCCGACCGGAACTGGACTACATCGCGTCACCGCATACCGCGTAAACATATTTCAGTCAAGTCCCATAAGCCACCACCGCAATGATTGAGCTGCACGCAAAAATTCCACCTCCCAAAATCGGCTCGTAAAAAAACAACAACAAACTTTTCACATGCACCTTATTTGCTCTTTACCAGCACGTGCAGGGCAAACAAAAAACACTCAGAAAACCTCGAGCGAACGGTGATTAACGTCAGAGCCATTGCCAGCTGCCATCCCGCGTACTTCACCGCGATTCGACCGTCAGCCCGCTCACGCCTGACTCACGCCTGACAGTACGCCAAACTCTTTTTTTATGCTATCGTTTTATGCTTCATTTCTCTTTATTCATCACCATCGCCATCATCATCTGAATCATGAGCAGTGCCAGCAATGGAAAAAAAAACCATCCACGTAGCCTAGTCCAAGCGGTTCATATAATCCAGCGGCGAAAGAACTCGGTCGTAGCATGCCATGGATACTGAATTTCCACACCACCGCGAAGTAATCAAAGTTCACATGGACAAAACCGAAAGAAAAAAAACAACGCTCACGAACAGCCTACTGTTCTCAGAATATGCCTAAGCGCAGCATCTCCTAGTTCGACACACACACACAAAACTCCACGTCCCGCGGTTCCGTTCGACACGGTTGAAGGATGCTGGGAAACTGATGCACAGGCACACCGAGCGGGACCTGCTTTGGCGTCCAGCAGTCTGCGAAATCCTCCCGAGTTCGTGCGTCCTGCTGATGGGTGGTCGGAAAAGCTGTCAAAACCAACATCGCCACCTCGGAGAAGCATGCGCGACGCGGGACCACCGAACGAACGAACGGTCGGATGAATTTCGCCCGGATTTGAACTCGGGATGAATTTGACCCCCGAACGGGGCACAATATGTTTTGTTGTGGTAAACAAATGCGATGGTTTTTCCTTCGGCGGAGTGGGACTCTACCAATGTATGCTGTTTGATGTTCACTGTATAGTGAGAGTCACGCCGCGTGTAATCTCAAGTGTAACTATGTGGCATCATGTTGATACTGTACAGCGTTTGTTGGGCTAATTAATCTTGTAATGGTCATTCGTGGTCACTGTGTTTAATTGGATGGTTGTTGCAGTGTAAACAACGAGACCGCTCACAGTTGGTGGAGATAATGCAGAGGAATATTTAAACGATTTTGTAATCCGCTGCAATCGTGCTGTGTGGGGCGGAAACATCAACGAGGTTCGATGAAATTTCTATCAAAAATGAGTGAAAAGTACCAAACGTCTCCACCGTTTAGAGGACGGCGATGGAGTGCGTTGAGAATAAGGCGGTGCGTGAAACGTTTCTTTAGTTCGCTCGACATAGGACATGATCCAAAGCGTTCCGTTAAAACGAGTCTTCAAAATGCAGCATTGCGCTTATGTGTAAGCAAACTTTTGCGCTTACTAGATCATTCCATCGGAGGTTTCATATGCACTTAATGAAATGAACGCACAAGAATACATGACTGCGAGGGTTGTGTTTTGCCCAACGTTGAAACATCCCTCAAGCCTTAAGCGCAGCCAGCAGGCGTGGGCTCGCATAGCCACGATTTGTATTAACGGGGATGGAATGAAAAACTACAAGGGACAGCCCAAAGGGGTTGTACGTAAAGATGACATAGGCATTGGCGGAACTAGACAACTAGTCTGGGGGGGGGGGCCTGGAGGGGGCCTTTCCGATGGATTTTTTTTTCGTTTATAGGAATATTGAAAAGAACGACGAAAGTAGAGTAATTGGTGGGGACAGATTATTTGATTGATAAATCAAAACAATTGAAGAGAGACCAGAGTATAAATCAAAACAAGTTTGATCGAATAACTACACACTACCAAAATCTCGTGTAAATTTCTGTCCCTGAGACCGACACATGCAAGCGTCCTTTAGCGCATAAGAATGTGTTGAAAGAGAAAAAAAAAAAAATTCAACCGAACACATCTTTTGTCAAATTGCGTATGTGTCAGTTTCAGGAGACATAATTTCACACGAAATCTTTCTTTACGTCCCCCAACTATTACGTTCCCCGACTATTTACAAGCATGGATCTCGTGTAAAGTTCATAATTTCTAAGTGTGTAGGTCTATTCTGCTCCTCGGGGAGTGAATCGAATGTGGTGAATATATATATTTCTTGTATTATTCCGTATGGATCAAATAAATAATGGATTCACAAGAGGTTACTGTAGTCACCTTACTCGATTCTCTTGAGAAGTCTCAACTCATCCGAGGCGGAGAATAGACCTGAATCTATATAGAGTCAAGTTTGAACTAAAAATCTTAAAACAACAAAAAAATCTTAAAAATCTTGAAACAACTTTAAGTCTATGAACATTTTAAAGTTATATCAGAATTTAGATTGGTTTGGATAACGCGTTTTAAATCTTAAAAATTGTGTCGGTTGATACTGATCCCTTCACAACTGCGTTCCCAATGCTTAAATTAGCCATATTTTAACATCGGTTGTGGTTCATGGTACTTCTAAGTCATGTTTTTATGCGTCTCATGGCTGAGAAGCTCCACTCGCATCCAGCTGAGCTTATGGGAATGGAAGTTAACGCCTGAAGCAACCTATACATATAATTAAATCCTAGAGGGTTTGAGCTGTTTAGTGGAATACCTGTAACTAGAAATGGGGAGAAAAATTAGTATTTTCCATTTAATTCCAACTACCTTTGCTTATCTTGACAGATACGAGTATTTTGTCTACAATGTGCAGACTTCTTCAATGTCTCGTACTCGTAGTCAAGTTATTAGTACGTGACAATGAAGAAGTTTGCACATTGTAGACGAAATACTCGTATCTGTCAAGATAAGCAAAGGTAGTTTGAATTAAATGGAAAATGCTAATTTTTCTTCCCATTTCTAGCTATATTATTAGATTGGGTGTAATATCAACTTTCAATTCCAGTGTATATGAATAGTTCAGACAGAGAAGACATCGCTATTTTCTAGTCCGGCTATTTACCGTATCAAATCGTACCTTATCGTGCATTAACTATTATTTTGTTCGTCGCGGATGTATTTTATAGTATTAAACAAATAGTGACTATCGATTTCGTCATCTAAACAGCATAGTATTGTCTTTTTTGTGGCTTAAAATCGGTTCCACTTGACCTCCATCAAGTGTACGATCGGCGACCACATCACCTCGTGTTAAAAAGCAATCAAAGTAGTAGTGTTATACTATATCATCATAAGATCGAACGATCCGAACTACAATACTGTATTTACCATACCAGTGAAGACCAATAGTTCGAATAGTGTGTGTTGCCCATCTCTCTCAGTTATTGACCAGATCGGACAAGTAGCACATGTTTATAGCTACGAAGAGAGAAACCAAAACAAACGGTGATCAACTTCACTTTGATTCGCCTTGGGGTGGGTAGCAGGTGACTGTTATCATCGCCGTCTATCGGTTTTCTTTACGAACAAGTGATCATGCGAACAGTGAGTAGGTTGAAACAGAGTTAAAGATGACATCCCTCAACGGGGGCGACCCGAAAGGGTCGTTGGGCCCAAGACTGCCGCTTTTCATGGACCCACAAAACGAGTTTGGCAGAGTGATAATTCTGCAAATGACAGGACTGGATGGGGCAGATTTACCTATGGACCCGTATCTTATCGGGAAAAGTGTTGAATTGGTAGTTGGAGAGTCCGCTGTTGAATCAGCATCAAGCGACCAAACAAAACGGTATACTCTTCGAGTTCGGAACCCTGCACATGCAGAAAAATTACTCAAAATGACCAAACTTATAGACGGCACACCAATCTCTATTTCGACTCACCCAACCCTCAATGTAAGCAAATGTGTAATTTTTTCGAAGGATGCAATCCGCTATACAGAAGAGGAATTTCTGGAAAAACTGCCTTCACAAAATGTGATCAAGGTCCAAAGGATTACCCGAATGGAAAATGGCCAGCGTGTTAACACCCCAACGGTAATCTTAACTTTCAATCAAACGACATGTCCAGAATACGTGAAAGTGGGACTTCTACGAGTCGATACGCGTCCGTTCTATCCCAATCCGCTTCTGTGCTACAGTTGCTTTAACTACGGCCACTCGAAAATACGATGCTCTACACCAAGACGGTGCTACAACTGCTCCGACGAATTTCACGGTGATGATTGTCAAAAGCTCCCTTTCTGCTGCAATTGCAAAGGTGAACACCGCCCAACTAGTCGGACGTGTCCAAACTACCAGAAGGAAGTTGCCGTCGTCAGACTGAAAGTGGACAACAATTTAACGTACCGTGAAGCAAGAAGACGAGTCGAAGAGAGAAATGTCACGTACGCCCAGGCTACCGCTCAACCTCGACTGGATACTTCGAAGATAGAAGCGCTAATGAATGAAAATAAGAAGAAGGATGAACTTATCAACAAGCTAATTGCAGACAATAACAAGAAGGAGGAAACGATTCTCAAACTTCTCGAGGACGTGAAGCAGAAGAACCAACAGCTGGAAGATTTGGTGCACAAAGTTGACTCTCTGCAATCCAACTTAGTCGCTCTGTCCGGCAACATCCAATGTACACCTGGAACATCAACTGGATCAGATAGCAGTACCAACCGTCAATTCAAAGTCATTGCGAGAACCGACAAAACCAAAGGAATCACGAAACGCAGACCCAAGATCGAAGATAAACACCTACGGCGATCAAAACGACTCCAGAATGCCTCACCGGATAGCAGAAGCCCACCTACAAAAACCGTAAAGCCACCTACTTCCAACATCGCACTGAATCCAATAATTGAATACGTAGAAAAAGTAGTGGATTTTTCCAACCCCGAGACCGTATCCGTGCATCTAAATCAACAAATTTAACATGCCTATCCGTAACAAGCCAGATAAACCCAAACAACTTAAAAACTCAACTCACAACACTACCTGTAGCAACAAAGAATATAAACCAATGAACAACAAACTCACTAGCAGAGTTGGGAGCCGGGAAATTACAGTACCCCTCCCACTCCCACAAGAAGGAGAGCTGAGAGAAGAACCTGTCCGGAGAGCTTCTCTCCAACCCGTAGACGGGAAATCCCCCAGTGCGGCCTACAAAGTCCAAAGAAAAGTAAACAAAATGAGCCGATTGAAAACTCATTCAATCCCGTCAGCAACCCGCAACATCTTCCCCAACCCGGATACCAACATCATCAGTGTTTCCATGGGTTTAGAAAACCCTAGGTCTTTCCCTGCACCAACCCCGACCGAGGATGTACCACAAGCCTGTGATGAGCCCTCGGCGGCAGTTGGTGTGGGGGCCTGTTATCTCAGGCAAGTACATGCGTCAATTCTCCCAAGCCACCATATACATACCCGATCAATATTTCAGCAGTTGCTCAACTACAAAGTCACGATTTGAAAGCAACTATGCCATCCGGTAAACATCCGCTTCCAGCATCGGTCTTATCTGACGCGGAGGCCTACGATCGGCTATACCAGTGTCATCAGATTTCCTCAAGTAGTCGATCAACTTCAACGACAATCACCATTTCACAGAACGCTGTAGCAGTATACCCACCAACCCTCACCAACACTCAACATGACACACCCCTATGTTCATCAGATGCTCTATCTTCAACTGAAAATACCAAAATAACTCGTATTGCGTTGCAATGGAACATCAATGGCCTGTTCAACAACCTTAGTGATCTTCAACTGCTGACTCGTGAAAACCCTCCCCAGTCCATTGCACTACAAGAGGTTCACTGTCGTGATTCTGAGGGTCTTCACCGAATTCTCAACGACCAATACCACTGGTATGTGAAATCTGGTGCAACACGTTTCCAAAATGTTGCAATTGCGGTCGTCAAAACTACCCCTCATACTCTAGTACCACTAGATACCCCTCTCATAGCGCTCGCTGCTAAAATTGATCTACCATTCCAGCATACTATTGTCTCCATATACCTTCCGCAGAACGGCATTAATAACATTGAAAATGACCTCCAAAATCTAATTGAACAGCTAGATAAACCGTATATAATACTAGGAGACTTGAATAGTCATCACTACGCATGGGGTTCGGGTAAAACCGACAACAGAGGCACCGCAATTCTCAACTTCGCCGAGAAGAATGATTTGATCGTGCTTAATGATGGCAGCTCAACCTTCCTGCGTGGTCCATGCACATCTTGCATAGACGTCTCACTAGTATCCAGTGAGATAATCCGACTTCTCAGATGGACCATCCATACAGATCCAATGGGTAGCGACCACTTTCCGATCGAAATTCAAAGTAACGATACTCCACCAGAAACGACTAGACGACCCCGATGGCGCATTGAAGAAAGTAATTGGGAAGGCTTCGAAAAAGATATTCTTACTCTGGTGAATCCGGAGTGTACCTATAGTCCTGAAGAGCTGTGTAAGATAATTCATGACGCTGCTAAAGCTAACATACCTAGAACAAGCAGTAAACCAGGCTCAAAAGCCTTACACTGGTGGAATGAAGACACAAAAGCGGCAGTGAAAGCTCGGAGAAAGGCTCTAAGGAAGCTCAAACGCACCCCAATAACCCACCCGGAATGGAAGGACATCCACGAACACTATCAACGGCTAAGAAACCAATGTAAGGACGTTATTCGAAGTGCAAAAAGCAAGTCTTGGGAAACATTTCTCGAGGGTTTTGACAGCAGCCAATCAACCACCGAAATGTGGCGACGTGTAAATGCATTGAGCGGCAAAAGAAGGGCACAAGGAATTGGGATTCGTCAAAAGACGTCGTATCACGGGATCCAAGCTTCGTGTCGAATGCATTAGGACAATACTTCTCGGAACTCTCATCCAACGCAGCATATGATCAGAACTTTCTATTGGCACAAGCAAAAGCGCATTGCACACCCACGAGTCTAGAGGTACCTGATGATGTAAACGACTGTGACTTCAACAAACCCTTCACAATCACCGAACTATTGTACGCAATGGATTCCGCTCAAGGAAAGTCTGCAGGACCAGATGACATCAGCTATCCCCTTCTGAAACGGCTTCCGTTTCGTGTTAAAACCTCTTTCTTAGATAGTATCAACCAGATATGGACCAAAGGTATGTTTCCTAAAAAACTGGCAGCATAGTTTGGTGGTTCTGATACTGAAAAAGAAAATTGGATCGACTGACCCCCGGGGTTATCGCCCTGTAGCCCTCACAAATTGTGCTTCGAAGATCATGGAACGTATGGTAAACAGGCGCCTTGTTACCGTTCTCAGAGAGCGGAGCCTCTTGGATCAATGGAAACATGCTTTCCTGAAGGGTAGAGGAACTGGATCTTATCTCGCAGCACTGGGTCAAACCATCGATGATGCTCTAGCAAACGACTTACATGTCGATATAGCGGCCTTAGATTTATCCAAGGCCTATAACAGAGTTTGGCGACCTGGAGTCCTGCGGCAACTCATCGACTGGGGTATCATCGGAAATATGGGAAAATTTGTCCAAGGCTTTTTTCAAAATCGAACATTCCAAGTTTTGATAGGTAACTCGCGTTCCAATACGTTTGAGGAGGAAACAGGTGTTCCACAAGGCTCCGTGCTAGCCGTAACTTTATTCATGATAGCAATGAATTCGGTCTTCGACACCTTACCAAAGGGCATATTCATATATGTGTATGCTGATGATATTATTATTGTTGTGGTTGGTAAGAAGCCTAAACTAATCCGAAGAAAACTGCAAGCGGCCGTGAGAGCAGTCGCAAAATGGGCAGGTAAAGTCGGCTTTACTATGGCAGCAGAAAAATGTTCAATCTCGCATTGTTGTGTTTCAAGACACCATCCATGGAACAACCCCGTGACAGTTGCAGGGAAGCAAATACGCTTTAAAAAGGAGTTGCGAATCCTCGGAGTGACTATTGACCGCAAATGTAAATTCCGAAGTCACTTCAGTCTCACAAAAAAGGAAGTGGAATGCAGAATCCGCCTATTAAAAGCAATTAGCGGAAGACACAAGACCAACAACCGCAAATCACTGTATACAGTTGGCTCCAGTATCGTCACTAGTAAACTGCTTTATGGGCTGGAAATCACAATTCGAGCATACCAAGACATGATTGTAGCTTTCAGTCCAGTCTACAACAAGGTAATACGAATCACCTCAGGGTTACTTCCTAGCTCACCCAACCTCGCCTCATGTGTAGAAGCTGGTATCCCTCCGTTTCCATTTATACTAACGATTGCAGCAGCCTCTAGAACTATAAGTTACCTGGAGAAAACGTACGGCGATTGTGAAAATATATTCATCCTTGAAAAAGCCAAAAATCTCGTCAGGGAGTATGCCACCATGGATTTCCCCCCAGTAGCGCAAGTCTATCGGGTTGGAGACCGCCGATGGAACCAGACTGGACCCAATATTGACTGGACAATAAAGCGTGCAGTCCGTGCCGGGGACTCGTCCACTAAAATCTCCGCTGAACTCAACAACCTACTGAACAACAAGTACAGTACCCACGTAAAAATTTTCACGGATGGTTCTCGAGCGAATGAGACCGTTGGAATAGGAGTCTACAGTTCCACGCTTCATATCGCACGAAGAGTTCCTGATGAATTATCCGTATTTTCTGCAGAGGCCGCCGCTATCTACCTCGCCCTCACGAAAATCAATGATCCAAAAATGCAAACAATTATTCTATCGGACTCAGCTAGTGTTTTGTCAGCCTTGGAAAACCCCAAACAAATGCATCCACTGATACAGTTAATCGAAGCACGGATTCCCTCTAACACTACGCTCTGTTGGATACCAGCACACTGTGGCATAAAGGGCAACGAAGAAGCAGACCGCCTGGCATCCCTTGGAAGAGGCTCGGCAATGTGGAACCTTCAAGTACCTGGACACGATGTACGCAGCGCGATTATACGTGGTGTTCATCGTACGTGGCATCTACAGTGGCT
>JASCZW010009971.1:0-39286 GCA_034211315.2 Aedes japonicus
AAGCGCGTGATTGGGTAATGGTCAACCGACAACAGCATGCGAAAATTACGGATCAAACATCGTTCCTTCAATGTCAGCATAATCAACCTGCACGTGCTTCTCATCAGATACGAATGACGTTTATCTTACAAAGTTGGAACAAAAATAAGACAGTCGCACGATCCATTACGTCTTAATTGTTAGGGGCCATCCATGAATTACTGTGGACATAATTGAACCCCTTTCCTGTGTAACAACTGGTCATAGCAATTCATAGGCATTCACTATTTTCTCAAATGCTACGTCATTTTCGCATGTTTCCTTGTTCAAATCCTCAATTCTCAGGTTCACCGAGCGTAAGACTTTGGACCTTCTACCGTACAGTTCGTCGCTCACCAATTTGCAAACAAAAGTCTCATACTCATCGATAACGCCGCCCAAAGTCATTGATTGCACAGTAAAGTTGAAATGGATTACTCAATAATAGACGAAATTCGTCTCAACCCGACCGGGACGTGGCAACATCATCTTAGAAAATAATTTTAATTTTACTTTAACTTGACTGATGGAAAATAATCGATTAATCGATTAAAATCCGATTGTTAATGATCAACAAACTTTCGGAAAGGTGTCTGTCAAAATTAAGTTTCCGTCTGTCAGAAATAAGTCAGCTCGAGTAGCAGGCCCTAATCGATTATTTTCCATCTGTCAAGTTTAAGTGAAAATTTAAATTAATTTGCGAAATGGAACACAGCCTAAGCCTAACTTTGCATACATCGTTTTAAGAAAATTTATCTGGAATAATATATGAAACGTGCTTAAGTTTTTCATCGACTTTTTTACGAACCGATGCAACGAAGAAAAAAAATTAGAAGATCTCTAGAAATATAACCAAAGGCTGACTTTGAGGCAATCGTTTGGAAATTTTTGTTGAACAATATTAATAAGCAATAATATTAATAGGACGACATCAAAATCATTGGAGCGCATTGCAGAAAAAATCACTTTAAAATCTAAAATTGATTTTTACGAAAGAAACACTACTTTAAACAAATGGTTATGGGCACCTTCAAGGGAACTAAGTTTTCCAAAAACAACTCTTTCAAGTCTAATGTCGTGTGATATTGTTATTCCTGTGCGTCTCGAGGAAAATCTTAATTTTTTTTTGGCTTAAAAAATAAATTAAGTTTGAATCCTAGAGGGTTTGAGCTGTTTAGTGGAATACCTGTAACTAGATTAAGTTTGTTTTTCAAAGATACGATTCACAAAGCTAATCGTTGTTTTCTGCAACGAAACTGATTGGTACTATCTATGAAGTTTCCTTCGTATTCAATGTCACACGCGTAACTATTAAAAGTACGACGCTTAAGTTGACATAGAATCAGAGATCGAAATTTTCACCTACTTGAGAAGAGAAACGTCCTTTTTCACCCGCTTGGAGAAACAGATGAGAATGTGAGAATCGAGAGACACGCTCATAACAGTTTTCACGCGAAAAGCAATGGCGAATTATAATTTTCGGAGAGCATGAGAAGCTGATAAATCGACTCCCGGACTCGAACTCGATAAATAGCCAATTTTTCATCATGTTGTGACTCCTCGTTTTTTGCTCCTCGGTGTTTGCACCTCGTATACGATCTAACTAGCATGACTTCAGTGAAAAATGTGACATGAGAAAATATTTTCGTTGAATTTAGGAGAGAGATATTTTTACATATGCAAGAGAGAGGATAATGAATTATCGTCGAAAAAGGAGAGATGAAAATGTGAACGGTTCGCTACTCATCGACAACCTGTTTGAGAGAGAGAGCATGGTTTTCACCCAGCTGAGTGAGAATTTCGATCTTTGCATAGAATGCACATTTGTTCATCGTTCCGCGATATGATAAGCAATGTGAATGGTTCATACAACTAAAGAGACTTTTCTTGGGTTTTTTTTTAATTCGGCGAATCTAACATTGAGAGGGCTCACTCTCTTACATTCATTACAGCGCCGTTATACAACTTTCGAGGTATTCTTTACTACAGATCGAAACACAACAGTGCTGTCTAGTATACTCTTCAAATAGTAGAATGAAAAACGTAAAGGTGATTGGAACACGAATGAACGAGAAAGTAGTCAAAGACAGTCTCTCAATGTTAGATTCGCCCTAATGAAAAAAAAAAACCCTAGATTTGTTCTATGTACAAAACCATGTTTACAAAACGAGTGGTGAATTAACGATCTAATTCCAGTGTATTAACCAATCCCACCTTATTGAAACAAGACTTAAACATAGACATCAACTAATCAAAACGGAAGCGGATTACCGCAAGATATTCGACTATTGTCCTAAACGTGAATTATAACTTCAAGCTATTTACTTATAACATTTCCTAAGTTTTATAGTACCCTTCAATTCGCCGATTTGCATACATCATTTTACGATGACGTGTTTTGACACCCAGAAAGTTTCATTCCGATTAGTTGATAATCCTTCGTCTATTGTGCGTGTGTGTGTGTGTGTGTGTGTGAATGTACAATCCATCGCTCACCGCCCGGCAGTGTTTTTATAGATGAAAAATGTTTACAGTAAAACGAACTTTTGTCGACACGACAAACATTTTTAGGCCGGGAAATGCGAGGTATTGGGTTCCAGTGACCCATTTCACAATGCCTGATTACTCACGTCCATACCGAGCTCACTTTCACTTACAACCAGCCCAGCATACACACAGAAAAAACGTCAAATGGATATTGGTTCGTGCATACCCTAGCAAAGTGAAATAACAAACTGCTATCAAATAAGGGAAAGTCCATTAATTACGTCACGCACTTTATTGACTTTATTGACCCCTCTTGTCACGTTTTTTGTATGGACCTTCGATTTTTTTTTTATGGATCGTCAAGTTTTCTCATCCCCCCGAGATTTGAACTCGTGACTTAGGCGTGAGAGGTATGGAGGTTAATCACTACGCCGGGGTTGCCCCCTTGTTTATAACAAATATTTGATGGCTCCAAGGTACTTAAGGAGTGTATCGAATATAAGCTATCCACATACATCTGCGTTGTACGCATGTATTTGTGATGGTTTTTTATGCTCTGAACACTGCATGCTGTGCGTTTGACTGTCAGCTTTCTTTTGTTTACTTGTTTGTACGGTTCAAATTCTGCGTTTTCAAAATGTCGCGTATTGAAAAGGAAGTGAAAATTAAGGTTCTGGACACATGGCTAAGTGAGAAGGGTATTACTATGTGAAAATTGGCGAAGTGGTTTGGAATTCATCATGCGAGTGTTAAAACCATCATTTATAAGTTTGGGGAACACTATTCTTTGGATGAGCTACCAGGAAGAGGCAGAAAACCCAGTTCTTCCAACCCGAAACTGGAGCAGAAAGTGGTATCTCTAATCATGAAGAACAAATCAATGTCAATACGTGATTTGGCCAAAAAAGCAGGAACGAGTGTCGGAATGATCCAGCGTATCAAGGCGAAACCACCTGAAGACCTACAAGAAGCAGAAAATCTCGAAACAAAGTACAGAACAGAAGAAGTGAGCAGCAACAAGGGCCCGGAAATTGTATTCGCGTCTTTTGCAGCGTCCGGATGCATGCGTTTTGATGGACGATGAGACCTATGTAAAGGAGGACTCAAAAACCCTTCCAGGTCCACAATACTTTACTGCCGTCATTGGGGAGGATGCGGACAGGTCGATTCAAGTGGAGAAATTCGGTCGAAAGGTACTGGTATGGCAGTTATGTTCCTGTGGTTTGAAGTCAACCATTTTTTACACTACCGGAACTATAAATGCGGAAATGTATCGATCTGAGTGTCTCCAGAAGAGATTGCTGCCTTTATATAAGAAGCATAGTACACCTCCACTGTTTTGGCCGGATTTAGCGTCGGCTCACTATGCCAAAACCACTCTCAATTGGCTTGCGGAAAAGGGTAAAGATTTCGATGAGAAAAATATCAATCCACCAAATTGCCCTCAGCTTCGACCCATCGAACGTTACTGGGCAATCGTGAAGAGGGTCTTCAAGAAGACTGGTAAGGCTGCTGGGAACATGCAGGAGTTCAAAAAAATGTGGGCGCAAGCGTCCAAAAAATGCGATGCAACACTTGTCCGGCACTTGATGAAGAGCATTCGATCCATAGTTCGAAAATTCGTGAAGGAATAACTTAAATTTCATCCGGTCCTCATTATGTTCAAGTTTAACCTCGTACAATAAAGGAATATTTTTTTATGAATAAAATATCGGTTTTCAACATAATTTGAAAGAAAGTTTGTGGATAGCTTATTTTCGATACACTCCTTAAGTTAAACATTTGAGCAGGCCTATGAAGAGACAATAATTTGCAGAATGGCTTAAGAGCAGCTGATCCTCGCGTCAGATGAGCAATACATCTTGCCCATCATCGGAGCCAAAACAGGCATCTAAGGAGCCTAAGATCATGCATAAGATTCCCCAACAGCAATTAGCAAACACTCCAGCATCTTTGATCCTTCCTTTTGCTCCAATGTTGACTCACTTAAATTTGTATTCGGCATCCATCATATGTAGCCATTAGTATTATACTGAATTACTTATTATAATTTAAACAATCACTTACGCTCTTTGCAGGGATTTTTATACTAACGTGCAGGGATTTTTATACTAACGTCTAACGCTCCTAAGCAATTGGAAAATTTCAATTTTTATTCTAAATCACGTGGAATGGACAGCCACTTCTTTTCCTAATAATATACGAATTTAAATAAACCTGTCATTGCAATAAACCTGTCATTAATTTTTGCTGCTCTAAGAACTAGTACATACGAATGATTTGAAACCTCAAAGCAATGAATTTAACCGATTTCCCTAAACTTCTCAAAAGAACATCCCTGACCTCCTCAGAAGAGCTTTCCTAAACTTCTCTGAAGAACTACCCTGAACTTCTATAAAAAACTTTCCTGAATTTCTGTGAAGAACTTGCCTAAAGCTCCTCTAAAGATCTCAGAAGAACTTCCCTAAATTTCCCAAACTTCTCTCAAAAATTATCTGAAGTTCTCTGCAGAACTTTCCTGAAGTCTTCCTCAAAGCTCTCAGAACATCTCCAAAGTTCTCTGAAGAGTTTCCTTGAACTTCTATAAAGAACTACCATGAATTTCATTTTAAGATCTCCTCTGAATTTTCTCTGAAGAGCTTCCCTGAACTTCTATAAAGAACTTTCCTGAATTTCTGAGAAGAACTTGCCTGAAGTTCCTCAGAAGAATTCTGAAGAAACTCCTCAGAAGAACTTCCCCAAAATTACTTTCCAGAAATTCTCTGAAGAAATTTCCCAAACTTCTCTCAAAAATTATCTGAAGTTCTCTGCAGAACTTTCCTGAACTCGTCCTCACAGTTCTCAGAACATCTTCAAAGTTCTCTGAAGAGTTTCCTTCAACTTCTATAAAGAACCACCATGAATTTCAATTAAAGATCTTCCCTGAATTTTGTCTGAAGAACTTCCCTGAACTTCTATAAAGAACTTTCCTGTATTTCTGAGAAGCACTTGCCTGAAGTTCCTCTGAGGAACTCTAAAGAAACTTCTCATAAGAGCTTCCCTGAAATTACTTTCCAAAGAAATTTCCCAAACTTCTCTGAAGAATTATCTGAAGCTCTCTGAAGAACTTCCCTGAACTCTTCTGAATAATTCCCCGAACTTCTCTGAACAACTTCCTTATAGTTCTCCAAAGAACGTGCCTGAACTTCTCCAATGAATCTCCTCGAATCTCTCTAAAAAAACTTCCATTAACTACACTGAAGAACTCCCCTGAACTCCTCTCGAGAATTTCGCTGAACTAGTAATCCGGATCTTTATAACCCCTCCCTAAGCAGATTACCCTCAATTCCCTTACATTCTAGACGAGCATCCACAATTTTGTCCACAATTTGTAAGTTTCTTCAATATGATATACTCAGCCACTGTAGTAATTTTTCATTCTCTGTCCATAGCTACCGAATGTGCCCATGATTACTTCCCAAGTTCATTTTTTAAGAGCTGGCAACTAAATATACGCGACAAAGAAAATCAGTCATGTGTACACCGTAAAAAAGAGAAGCGATAGCGATACGGTAAAGATTTTAACTACTTAGCAACTATTACTTCATATTTCATATTTTTGCAAAACCGGTTCTTGAATCTCATAGAACTTTGAAATAGAACGGTTATATCATAGCAGGAACTATAGCATAGATTTCAAGCGCCGCCGTGTGGCTGTACCTTAACAGAAAATTACGTTTTTCAATAATTTAGTCGTGTCTGTGTCATATACAAGAAAGTGTTTTAAAATTCAGAAGCAGCCTTAGAAATAAGTTGTTCGTAAACATAGATTTTGCACATGGTACAACGCGTTTACTAAATTTAGTGAAAACCAGCCAATCGCTGCTCCTCTCCAATTGTAGTCATACATGTTGGTGTTACTGCTGAGGTGAACAGGAATTAAATAAAAATAAAAGCGTTGTCGAAAGTTGTGACTTCATACTCATTAATCAAGTAACTTTTCACGAGACATATAGTAATAATAGCCTAAAGAGATCAACCGCGGTTTCAATAACAACTATTCCGAGAAGTACAGGATGAAACCTAATGTCAGAAACAGTAAAACGATGAATAAATCCTCGCAGACGCGAATTCTTTCGAGCTATGTTTTAACAATCACATTTCGAGTCGATAAAGCAGATCTTTTTAACGTTCGGCTTTTTGACGTTCAATAACTTTTCCCTTTTTGGCACATGCAGAGGACTTATGGTTTGTTTTCCTCTAAATGATTGTCCTTCTTACTTGCACTCCACTAATCTAAATGGCGACATTGAATACGAAAGTAGTTTCATTGATACACGCAATTTCTAAACAACCCAAATTTGAAGTGCTCTCAAATTCACAGAAGCAAATGCAGATAAATTCCCTAACGCGTGCTCCCCACTGAGCTCACTGGCGTGGGCTCTTCTGCTAATATACAGTAGTGATTGCAAATTCGCTATGACGTTACATAACAAAGGAATAAAGAAGAATGTTTCCTTCCTTGTGAATACTCCTTGTCCCGTTTTCTTTTTTTCGGACATTTTCTACAACTTCGACGACGTTTTCACTGTCAATCGCACCAGCGAATCACAGAAAGAGCACTGGTGCGTCTTCGCACAAGTGTACGTGGCAGTGATCGCAGGCGAGAGTACGTGGGCGAAGACAGATGAGGGCACGTGAGAGAGGTCGTTTAAAAGAGAGAGTGATTCACTCACTCCAAGCAATCCCATCACTTTTACTCGGTCTATTTATCACCGAATAAAAGAGCACTTTGCTTTATCTGCGGTGAGCTATGGTTGTCTCCTATGTGAAGGTAAAAATTTCACGTACCAGCGTAACATTAGTACGAAATGCCATGTCTGGAGTGATATTAACGGAAAACAGCGTTTTGGACTGAAGTCGTATATAATAAGCACAGTTTCAAATTATATTAACAAACAGAACTTGACAGCAAAATCACGGGAGTTTTAATGTGTGTTGTGGCAAGAGGGAAACTTGTGTCCTGGAAGATTTCAAATAGCTTACAGGGCTGAGTTCTCACAGAAACAATTGCTACTCTTCATCAAAAACCACAAAGAAACACCTTTATTCTGGCCCGATTTGGCATCATGGCATAATGTTTAAACTGTGATGGAGCGATACGAAGCAAATCAAGTGGATGTTGTACCAGAAACCGCAACCCACCAAATCGTTCAGAGCTACGTCCAATAGAGAGCTATTGGGCTCTGATCAAGCGGAAGATTTTTGAAAAGAAACATGGAATCAAAGATACCAAATACTTCCAACAAATTTAGGCGAAGACAGCCATTACGGTATCTGAAGAGTTCAGACTCTGTACAAACTCTAATGGATGGAGTAGAGCGTAGAGTTCAAAAACTTAAGACAAATACTGAATAACTATGTTTTGACTGCGTGAATTGTTAAATCACATCTAATGAATCTGAAAGAAACAAATTAAGTTGAAATCTAATACGATACTTGTGTGTTAAGTTTTGAGCTGTCCGGATTGATTGTGAGTACAGACCTTATGGATAAACTCTCTGTTCTCATGCTCTACATAGTAAGGCACGATGACAAACGGCAATGTTTGTGACTTGTTCATTTATTTTATTTATACTTTCGCAACAATAACTGAACAATTGAACGTCATGGTCACAAATGTAGACTTTCCTTTAGGCAAACGACGAGCCACGTATTTAGCTCTCAGTTTACTCGATCCTTATTCTCATAGGTAGTAAAGGGTGTTCCACATCAAATTGCATCACGAAAAAAAACGCTTTAGAAAATTACCCATTGGGTCCTGTCTCTTGAAAATTTGGGTAGAAGTAGTTTTGAGTGTTTTTTTTTTTTGTATTTTGATCGCTGTCAGTTTTTCGAAAATTGAACCGGAAAGCAACGCGAATTGATTTTGCGCAAGCACCTGGAAAATCCTCCACTCTCTCATCGGGACATCGGACAAAAAGCCGGAATCGCGCAGTCAACGGTGAGTCATGTGATTAAACGTTACTACGAAACTCTGAGCATCGAACGGAAGAAGAAGTGCGGTCAGAATGGATGTTCTAATAGTGATCAGGATCACAAGCGTGTCGTGAAAGCGTTTAAGCGGAATCCCAATGCTTCGGTCAGCGCTGTGGTCAAAAAGTTGAATCTGTGCAGGCCTTTCGTTGAGGGAGCCAAAGACCGGGAGGGATTGTATACATAAAAAAAGGCTCCAAATCATGACGAACGGCAAAATACGGTGGGAAGGGTCCGGAAGCTGTACACCCAGATGCAGACGAAGCTTCATTGTCTCATCATGGATGATGAGACTAACATCAAGGCGAACTTCCGGCAACCTCCGGGGCTGCTGTTCTTCACCGCCCATCACAAGTTTAATGTTCCGGAGGAAGTAAGGAAGCAGAAACGTTGAAAGTTAGCCAAGAAATGCATGATTTGGCAAGCGATCTGCTCGTGTGGCAAACGGAGTAGGCCGTTTGTGACTACGGAGACTGTAAACTGGGAGATCTACCTCGAGGAGTGACTACAGAAGTGTCTGCTTCCTCTGTTGAAGAAACACGAGTGCCCTACGATCTTTTGGCCGAAACTAGCTTCGTACCACTATTCAAATGTTTTCATGGAGTGGAGTGGTACGAAGCCAACGGGGTCACTTTTGTACCCCTGACCATGAAACATGAAGAAAAAGTGGGTTTCCGTATAGGAGAAGCTGAAACCAGATGTTGTTAGGATGCGTGTAGTTAAGCGTAAGGTGCGAGCGTACGGTTAAGGTATTGAAGTCGAATGAGATAAATAAGCCAAAAGGTTACTAATTTTAATGCCTGAAAGTTTGAAAAAGATCGGGCAACTAGGTTATTTTCTTCGTTTTTTCCGTGATGCAATTTGATGTGGGACACCCTTTAGCTTTGGTTCATAATTTTTTCAATTATGTTGGCTTTATGTTCAAACAACAACCAGTTGATGCCTCAATAAACATCAATTCAAGAGCTACAGAAGCTTCTGTAAACAAATCGTTGAAAACCCGTTTCTCGCCCGCAGACAGGTCGTTCATTCAAATCGAAAACGTCAACATGAAGGGGAAAGTTACCCTTTCTTCACGACGGTGTTCGTTTGTTTGAGATTCTTTCGGTTCGTAAAAGACCGACCTACAAAGCTTTGTTTACAAATGCTTGCGTTGCCTTTTCCAATGTTGTTCTTGAATTACGACAATCAAACCGCTGGCTGCCACACGTGCCGCATGATGTGACTCACCCATTGGTCTCACTTTCGATCATTGCCGTTATCAACTGGCCATCAACTTAAGCTCGCGAATGTCAATTCAACCTTGCTCTAGACGCTGTCAAACAGAAAAGCCGATAATTAATGGAAAGCATCTAGCAATGTATGTCAAAAAATACTCACCAGATAGAAGCGCTACCTGGTCACCTGAATGCCTGTTGAATTGTATGCTATCTATCACGATGTAGAATTCAAAGTGAGTTTGTTTTCATATTCAGATAATGACAATTTGAAAACAAGTTCTGTCACACGATGATAACTGATACCCGAAAGCCGAATTCCGCTGCCACAGGCACTTCCAGATGTTGCAAAAATTATTTACAAATGCTTCCGAAAGAAGTCAGGTTACCCACTATGCACTGCTGAAAACCGGTTGGCTAATTAAAGATGGATGAGGCGATCAAACTAATCAATGTCATTGACAAAGCAACAAAAGCACATTCTCTTATATTTACATATGCCATAAGAGTACGCGGAGTCATATACGAATTTCTACGCAACACCAACACTTGTCCAAAGTGGGTGACTAAGTAGATCAGAGGCACGTGCGGGGAGACTGATGCACGAGTCCAAGAAGGTCAACGCAGAACTTATTTTTTTGACTACTTTTTAGCGTCCCTACTCGGAAGGTGGCTTCCACTGAACCAATGACAAGGCTGAAATCCGGTATATGTGCCTACCAGCACGTGCATTTATGAGTGTGTATGTCCATGTTGGCTTGCCGGTCTCGTGAATACTAACTATCTTTCCGGTTCATTTGAGCCATCTCACGATTAGATAAGCCGGCTGTAATTACCTTTGCCTCGGATAATCGGAATGAAAATAAAATATGAATGCGAAAGGTAACCTCATAAGCCGTAGATAATTGGGATTATTCCGAGTGCTCTTCGAAACAGTACGAAACAATAAATCAACACAGAATCGGTCAAGCGAATTGTTGCATTGATTGGAAATCAAGGTAGGAGGAGGTCGTTATCAGTTGGCTTTATGCCATAAACATACTGTGATGGGTTCGACGGGAACAGAATGTCAGCTCCGTTGACGGCACGACAAAAGGACAGAAGAAACGCAGTGCATCAGGTGAATCATATGTTGTTTGTTGGTAAACAGTTTAGTGGGCGCGGTTGCTGTTGACCGTGTTTTCTTTTTCGCCTTGCATTTGGAAGAGAAGAAATAGTTAATAGTTGATTCATGAGACTAAGTATTTGTGCAATATACTGGTATTGGGTAGGGGAGAAATTCTGTATGTTTTGAATGGATGTGGGATCAAAATCAAAGGAAATCAAATGTTTATTATTAGAATTTCTCTCGTTAAGGTGAAGCTCCCTTGAATCCTTACTATTCAACATGCAAGTAGTGGTGCAAACACTTTCTTGCTCTTAAGTGGTAGTATTGGTGCATCATGAAGAAAACGGTCGCGGTTGCCAGTAATAATAATTTTTCTTTATGGATTATAGTACATCCATATTATTATTCTCCACATTTTTCAAATTCTTTCGAAAGCATTTAACCTCAAAATTAGAATCCGTTTTAAAGGTCAGGGGAGTCAGGGGTATAATTAGCAAGCTACATATTAAGCTACATTCATCTTGTTGAATACAAATATTGATGAACGTTCAATTTTTATTTGAATCATAAACAAGCGGAACCAACGTTGATCAGATGGATGATACATAAAATGCATTTAAAATGTTTTAAATTGCACATCTGCGATAATAAATGGGATTTTTGCAGTGTAAAAACTGATTCCGGGGACTTTTTTACTTCATACTGAACTTTAACAACCAACTACAACATCAACAAAAACAACAACATTGCCACATTTTTGTTAATTTTTTCACAGGCATTAACTAAAAAGTTGTTTACTTATAATAATGTGTCGTGAATTTCGTGCTCTAACGAACCGGTTTGTTTCAGATGGTCCATTGTAAGTCACTGCTGTTGAACCACTGCTCTGCCAAGTCGAACGCTGTAACCGTTCGCGAATTTCGAGTTTAAATAATCGATGGCTTAAGCGCCACTCTCCAAGAGAGACCACCGGTCACGTTTAGTTTTGCCCGACTTTTTGGGAGAAAATTGGCGACATTCCTTCAACACAGGCTAAAACTCCTTTCCTTCCATCAGCTGAGAGGTCTTAGGGACCGCGAAGGGATGTCTACTAAATTGATCAACGAACAAATTAAGTCCCGAAATTAGTGAGAATTTATTCAGATAATTGGCGTTAAACGCAACTAAACTTTTTATCATAACTTAATCGAATTTATTCTTATTTCCTAGACTCATTTATTCATGCTGGACGGTTTCGACGACAATGAAAAGGAAGAGCATACATGGCCATGTAACTTAGCCTAAACGTACCTGCGCAGGTTTTTCCGAAGACTCGATGACTGGTGGGGCCCGTTGTAACTTCGATGACTCCGTTACGGCTTGCTCAACGAAATGGCGACGAAATGGCGGCGGTGCAATGGTTGCCACGCTGCGAGTTGGCGCACAATGACGAAAGGACCCGTGTGTGCAACATGACCGAACTAGATATGCGGAGGGAGGGTGGTCTGGAACGGAAGCTTCCGATTTGTGTTCCACGAGAGTGATGGCGGCGTTTGAAAGCCGTTTCTGTCCCCGGGGCGATCCGCTCCTTATGAATAGAGGCACACGCACCAAAAGCGACCCGGCTTCGCGTACCTATCCGTTCCACCGAGCGGGATCAGTGATAATTTCATCCTTCCGTTTGAATCGGGTTCTTAGCGTGCAATTGACGGCACGAGCTCTCGGATTGCTCCGGTCGACAAAGTTGACGGAGAGGGACCTTACCTTCGGCTTTGGACGACCGATGGGAGATACTTCGCTACTTTAAGTTTGGCGACTTCACTCGATTGTCCGATTAACTGCCTTCTTGAGGCGGGCCTTGACGGAATACACGGGCCTCGATAATCCTTAGACGGGATTCAATTAGCACCAACTTGGATGGTCGCTGATAGACGACGAATATTTCCTGCCGTACGAAAAAAGCGCAGCGCGCTGCACGTCCAACAAGAATCAACATTAGTATTAAGTTAAATCGCTCACTCGGTTCAATATATTTACCTTTTTTCGTAGAATTATTTAAAATAAAAAACACAAGCAGAATTGGCGATTGAAAAAGGACCACAGAAACGCGGGACGCGGCACAGAAACGCGGGACGATTAACACCACTTACAATGTTTTAAACTCACTCACTAACTTTACCTACAGATTGTACTTGAACCAAATGAAACGTAACTAACTTTAATCGCGCACTTCTGCTTTCCAGCCGATGCTTTAGCGAAATGATCGAAAGGAAGAACTGTCTGAGCCAAGAAACTGTGCCTCTTTTTAAATCTGAGCCCTATTCAATTATTCAAAATGACTACTCTTAATTATTCCTTATTTAAAAACCATGTCCAAGTCGTATGGCGACGGAAAGCATGGCGAATTTAAACCGCCTATTACAGATTCAGCACCTTGCTATAAAAGTTAAGTTTTTATACCGTACACCTATAAACGCAAATTGGGCACATGGATAGCTCGATTTTATCAACGGGAGCTGTTTGATTTATTTTGATTTATTATTAAAACATCATTAGATTAATTTTATGCTCAATTATTTATTCTACAAATCTACAATAAACAAGACAATCAAAGCAATAATTAACAACAAAAACGCAAAATGTTACAACGCCAACTGGGGCTAGTCATAAACCACGTAGAATTTTCAAAAATGTTCAAAAATGAGTCTACGTGGTTTATGAACAGGCCCACTCTCAAAATCGTTCGCTAGGGGTGACTGGTTTGATTCCGTCGTTACTGTTGTTGCTGCTGTTGCGGGACACCCGTTTTCCACGGCGATTGTCTTTGGAATCCAATCGCCTGTCGGAAACTGTTGCTCGAATGCGTTGTTTGAACGCGAAGCTTGAAGTTACTGCTACCTCCGTCGCTGGCAAAGTTCGTTACAAGAATGACCTGAACAAACTCAGGTAGCTCGTATGTAAAACTATGCGTTACCTTGGTTTTGTTTATTCTTGCAAAATCAGAACATTTTTATATAGCATACTACAATTTTTACATCACGCTCAAATCAACATACTTATATTGAATGATTATACTCAAATCTAAGGGTAAGGTAACACTCTTATAGTACGTTTATAGTACGTTCACACTACAGCTTATATTACGTGATATAGTGTATCTTGATATAAAATGACATGTACATTATTTCCAGTGAAAACTAGATGTATAGTTGGTGATATCAAGATAGTCTTCATCACGTAATATAAGTTGTACTGTGAACGGGGTGTTATA
This sequence comes from Aedes japonicus, assembly GCA_034211315.2. NCBI lineage: Eukaryota > Metazoa > Arthropoda > Insecta > Diptera > Culicidae > Aedes > Aedes japonicus. Next base: position 14,096 of record JASCZW010009971.1, read on the forward strand.
CTTCCATGTGGAGCATTGTGAAGTTTATGTATGTATTCACTCTTTGTTTGAACTGAAATCTCATCATGTGCCACCTCTTTCAGTAAAAAATATAGGAACAATATAGTATGCTTATATTGAGCACCTTGGACTTTTTTCAATTTTTTTAAAACCCTTAATAACTATTTACACATTTGATCAAAAACTGTAAATACTTAGAGTCAATTGAAACCATTTTATTAATCCGGTGGTTGTAGAATTTTTGAATAATTTGGTAGCATGTTAAAAGCTCAGTCTGGAGACACTTGATCCCTTGATTAAATTGATAACTAAATGTGAAAAAATAGAACTCTATTTGGACATTTCTAATCAGAGAAAAAATGAAATATTTCACTACAAAATGTACTAGAAAAACATTATTTCCATACTTTTCCGAAAACGGGGGATCAAGCTGGCCTTTTTCAAATACCGGAAAATTTTAGAAAAAAAAAATCACAGAGGAATGCAAGTATAATGTCAGGCACTCCAAAGAAAAACAAATAAATCATATCAATAGTCATAAAGTTTGATATCATTCACCCCAAAGCATATTTTAAAAGAAGCTTCTTTAAAATGCATTTTCAAGCATTTTTCAGAAAAACTGGGATTTTTTGCATCACTTTGGAGTCTTTTTTGTACGAACAAACTTAATCAATAACTATGAACCGGAGCAAAACCGCATCAAGTTTCGTTTTTTTCACTTAGATATATCCACAACGAAAAAGGGGGATCAAGTCAACCCAGACTCCTATACCCCTCCCTCCGGCTTCCAAGGAAAAGGAAGTTAATGAAAGATGTTTTTCTTTACTTTCCAAACAAGAATATAAATATGTACACAAACAAATGCAAAGCTACTCAAAAACTAAACTCACCATCGGATTCGGAAGTATGACCGGAATTCTCAAAACCAGCATCAATTAGGCTAGGTTTAGTAACGTTATGTGTAATGGCGGAAGTTTTGCCGGCAGATTCTTCTTCCGAACTCTAAATGAAAGTAAATAGTGTTCAGGTGGCTACGGGAAGTGGAAATACAGTTTATTGTGCAAAATTAATTAGCGAATCCTGGTTTTAAAAAGGTAAACGATGACGACGAAAAATTACCTGCTCTGTGGAAATAAGCACCAGTTGATCGATTTAGAGTGTTTTTGGTGAAATAAATAGTGTAAGTTGATTATATATGTTGTTCTGCTGTCTTATTAGCAGAATCGTGATGATTCATTGCATGTAAGTGGATTAATTTAGAATATTTTGTTAAACAAACTCAAAGTGTGTTTGTGTGGACGAGAAGCCATCGCTCCTGCCATAGGGATTCCATCCAGTTTGTCCTTAATTGTGCCGTGTTTGGTAAGTCCAATATTTGATAGAGTAGGAAACGGATTGCGCCATCCGGGCAGGGTTGCCACATGCACAGATTTATCTTGATTGACACAAACTGTTTCTATTTTTGTCGTACAGTTATCATTACATACCGATAACTGTACGACAAAATAGAAACAATCTGTGTCAATCTAGATAAATCTGTGCATGTGGCAACCCTGCCCAGACTACAGATTTTTTAATAGAACCAAGATTTTAAAGATTTTTGGCAATAGCTTGTTCACTGAATACTTCATATTTTAAAAAATGAGTATATTTTAGGAACTAATTGTTTACCTATTCTACTTTCAGTGTGCTGTTTTAGGCCCATAAAGGAAAATAGAACAATTGACATTGACACTACTGTGACAGAAGACAGTCTGAAGGTCAGTTTGTGGGTGTTCCTCCAAATGATTCCTCAATAAATCCCGAGATTCTGTCAGGAGCTTATTTGGCATCGTAATCGGCAGCTTTTCAAAACTTTCTGGTGATGAAATTTTTGAAAGGATAGTGTAGTTCTTTCAGGTGTCCTCCAGAGATTCCCTCCAAAAATTTCATAAGTTTTGAAAACAATAAGATAATCGTGGAGATAATCCGGACTTGTTGGAGCAATCTAAGAACAATTTCTTGCATGAATAAATTTCTCATATATTTAATTCTTCATTTAAAAAATTCCCCAAACGGCTTTGTATAGATTTTTTTTTAAATTTTGTCTAGGATATCTGCAAAGATTCATAGATACAGTTCTGCAGAAAATACTTGAATAATTTCTTTAGGTATTGCCCTGAAGAAGTGTTCGTTTCAAAGTTCCGCAAGCAATTGCTCCAAAAATTTCAGCAGAATTTCTCGCAGTGATTTCATTTTAGAAGCATTTTTATGCATTCTTGCAGAAGATTTTCCGCATTAAAAATCGCAAAAACGTTGAAAATCGCCATATCAACCGTGTATGACGTGCTCAAACGTTTCAGGGAACGAAAGAGCGTGGATCGAGTGCCTCAAGGTAAGCGTCGTAGTGGAACATATGACCGCAAGCTGAACCAGAAGGTGTTGAGAACCGTCAGAGCAAACCCTGGACTATCAGATAATGAAATCGCACAAAAATACGCTGCTGCTCGCAGTACCGTTCGAAGAATTCGTTTGCGAGCAGGATATCGTTCTTATCGAGCCAACAAGCAACCAAACAGAACGTTGAAGCAAAGTTTCGTCACCAAAACTCGAGCTCGGAAATTGTACCAGCAGGTTTTGACGAAGTACCAAGGAAACCAACGTCAAAATGGGTTTCGGACAGCTTCCTGGCCAAAAATTATACATGGTGACGGCACGAGAAGATGTTCCTGCGAAGTTTAAGTTTGCTTTTATGGATCAATTTGCCAAACAAAAAACTGATGATTTGGCAAGGGATATGCAGCAACGGAGCAAAGACTAAAGTGTTCGTGACGAATAAGACGATGGGTTCGAAACTGTACAAGGAAGAATGCCTCAAAAACCGCGAACTACCTTTCGTTGAAGCCCATAAAGGTCCCGTGAAGTTTTGGCCAGATCTGGCGAGTTGCCACTACAGCCGGGAAATCATACCGCGATAATATCGTAGATTTCATCGATAAAAACATAAATCCACCCAACTGCCCGCAGTTCCGGCCCATCGAGAGATTTTAGGCAATAATGAAGTGTAAGCCTAGGAAAAGTTGAAAAACGGTTCGGACGCGACTAAGATGACAAAAGTTTGGAACAAATGTGCCAAGGAATTTGACTCTGGAGGTGTGCAGCGTTTGATAGGAGGAATAAAGAAGAAAGTGCTAATTTTCATTAGAAACGAAAAGAAATTATTTGTATCGATATTTTGACCTTAAAATACAGTGAATTACTTTGGTTTTGATGTGCTAAACTTATTTGTACGTAAATCCGTTACCGAAATACAAATGATTTTATTATTCCAGATTCTAAATGGACATAGCTTTAGTCAAAATTATAGAAAAGCCCTTCACTGCTACGGAAATTCTGTTGGCAGCGTTCCTTGACATCGAAGGCGCTTTTGATAATTTTTCTTTCCATTCGATGATAAAAGCTATGAGAAATCGTGGCTTCAATAATAAAATAATTAATTGGATTGCTGAAATGCTATTCAAAAGAGAAATATCACAAAATCTTGGAGGCTCAGAAGTGAAAGTAACAGTTATAAAGAGCTGTCCTCAAGGGGGCGTCTTGTCTACCCTTCTATGGTATCTTGTTATTGATAATGATATTATGGATTTCATTTGAAAATCGAATTTATCGATTAGCGACAATCGATTTTACTCTCATTCTGTACGTTATACCTAATGTCGGAAGTAGTGCGCTCTATGGCGCATCAGATGCGCCGTACAGCGCTCTACTTCCGACATTAGGTTTAACGTACAGATCGAGAGTAAAATCGATTGTCGCTAGTCGATAAATTCGATTTTCAACTGAAACCATAATACATATGCATTTGTTCGGATATTTGGCTATTAGCTTTGAATTCTTCAAAGTCAAAAACATTCACATCTAAACAGGTGTGGGAATGCGCACAATTTTTACAGTAATTGTCCTGTCGTAATATGGTTAACCTTTATTTGGTTCCTGGTCAACGCGGAATTAAAGGAAACGAAAAAGCTGATCAGTTGGCAAAAAAAGTGTCATCCATGCAGTTCATAGGGCCTGAACCATTTGTTGGATTCCCTTTTTGCTAGGGTAAATTGCCTATTGCACACTTAGATTTTATTTACAGAAATCTGTAAAATTTTACAGAATTCTCAACGGCTGAACGTTTGGTAATTCGATGTCTTCTTATGACCGTTGACTTCGTACCAATGGCCGTGGACCCATTTCTTGTGCCTCAAATTCTCCATGCAATGGCCCTTATTTTGCCACCCCTATGGTGATCCGTTGCTGGGACGATGACCTCTGATGGTGGATTACTTCGTCATGAAGATATTTCATTGTTCACTTATATGAAAACACTTGCTTTTTTTAAATTTCAATACGAACAACGAAAACTACACCTGAATGAAGGGTGTACCGTTCAAAATCCAACAATTACACTTGTTACAAGTATACGAAAAAAAAAGTGTTCGCTTCGTGTATCGGCTATGAACGGTTGTGTCGATGCTTTATTACGCACTATTTTGCTATCAGGTATGGCGCATTTCGTTATTTGTTGTTCGGCGACGTGAGTTTGATGATGTAGTTTGAGAAGGAAATAATTTCTCATCACCATGAGGCTCTAGGAGTAGACAGCATTTTTTTTTTGCTAGAACAAAGTTGTGAAGAGAAAGTATTGATAGTTCCGTTAGCGCACGGCAGGCTGTGAAAATTAAATAGAAGTAGTTTTTTGAAATTGAGCGGTGGGCATTGTGAGGTAGTATTTCGAAGCAAACACACAATCTTTTGCCAAGCATCCCCATGCGGAGTAGGTCAAGGCAGGAACGAATCCACCACCTTGACTGGAAAAAGAATGTGCGCTTTATCGTGCTCATATACTTCCGGTTACTTTAAATGGTTCTAACGAGCTGTCTTTTCACACTCCAAAATCCCCTACATGGGAGAGAAACTATCTCCCGCTCGTTTTGGGTTTATTTTTGACATACGACGTGTATCCTGGTCCATCGAGCCCTACACTACTAACATGAAAAAAACCGTCATTTCAGTGATCTTTGTGGAGATGCAGAGGTAAACACGGTCCCTAAACAGCAAAGAGCACACTAACATTCCTTTCTTATTCCCATCTGTTTGCAAGCACGTGGCTGGCTCCGATATTGATTTTTGAAGAAATTGAGTCACTGAAACGTGTACAGTGAGAATGGCCGGCTACCACCAGCCCCATTCAGTTGATTCATTGTGCAATTTCACACACAAAGAATAATGATTATTAAATTAAAAAAAAAAGCATTGCCAAAATTGAAAAGTTGCGTTGGTTCTTTTTTGTAGAAAGCGGTTTGCTTTCAAAACCAAAATCTTCCATCCGTCAATTCAAAATGATCCTGCTCTGTATATTTAAATGTTGAAATTTTCAAAACAATTTGTGGAACGCTCAAATCGAAACCATGGTATCGTTGAAAGCAAAAGCATATTATTTTCATTTCAAAATGAACATATATCCAGAAAGTGTCGTGCAATTTACATAAAAGTGTGCTCTTTGGATTGAAATAAAAAAAAAAGTTTTAATGGAAAAAGCTTTATTTTCAGATTAATTGTAGAACTGTCAAATTGAATGGCATTGTTTATATGGGAGCAAACTATTTTTATTGCAGAATTAAGTTTGAACCAATGTTTTCCATCGAGAGAGATCCATGTGGGAAAATATCACCCAAATGCACCTAAACCGTTCGTCGTCGCAAATGAAAAAAAAAATTATGATTAATTCTCGACTAAAACTACTATTAATTCTCGATACTAAAACATTAATATTTTTGTAGAGAGCAATAATCTCGAGCAGTTTCTTTGATACTTTCTCTATATGTTTGTACTTAAGCAATCTGACAGAGTAAAAAATTCCAAATCACAACGGCGACTTGCTTTATGCTAGTGGATTTGACAGTTCTACAATTTTCATGGAAAAATAACACATTTTTAAATTTACACACTGAACCGGACGAATATACTTTCAAATCAAACGCATAACTTTCGTAGTGGATGATTTTCCTTTTAATTTAATAAAGAATAATCACTTCTCAGAAGTGAAGTGCCAAACATTCAATAAAACAATATTCCGTTTCTGTGTACACTGATTCTGGTCGATCGGGGAGCTATGCTTTGCTAAGCTAAGGAACACAAGATATCAACTATTAAAGTCGCTCATGTCTTACAATAAACGTCATCTGTCCAGTAGGCAACAGCGTTATTTCCTGGCACAAAAATCATGGCTACTATGTCACAGTGCAGTGATACTGACGAAGCAGCTGCTTGATCATACTAAAAGAATATGTACCTCCTTATTAATTGATAACTATTTATTGGGCTGCTAAACGATCTTCTGGAGGCTTGACGTTGAGATTTTTATGGGCATTTTGAGAATTTTCTATTAGTATAATGATAAACATTTTTTTAAATGATCGAAAACTATCCTTATAGCCTTCCCATCATGGAATCTAATGTATACTTCAAATGATGTCTGCCGTGTCAGTTTCTATCCGTTTCAAATATCAAATTTTAAAAGGGCCATCAGAATGCGAATTGGCATTCAAGCTCTGTGGAGGAAAGCTTTGTAATTTGCATCAGTCTACTAGGTAGATTTAAACATATTTGAGTATTCTACACCTTCATGTGGGTAATTGTGTACTTGGTAAATTAATCCTAACGTGTAGTGGTCAATCTTATAAATCCATAGAACATACACTCTACTTCGTGTTGTATAATTTTGCCGTGTGCAATCGATTAAACTCTAGTGCTACCTATGATGACTGATACGAACCACACAAACAAAAAAAAAACTGTACTGCATAACTTGTGAGACTTGCTAAGTAAAATGTATTTATTACTCAGCTGAGTGAGTATTACGCAAACCACTATAGTGATTTTTCGACATACTTTGTAATAGAGGCAAAGAAGGTTATTCATAACACCATTGAATTGGTATGAACGACCGTGCAGTATTATATTAGCGCCTAACATATCTGCTTCACGCGTATCACATAACGAACATCCCTTTAGCGCATTATCTATCCATTAGGCGTTCATTGAATTGATGTTTTAGGGGACAAATGACCAATAGGCTTAAGCCCCCAAAAAAAAAAATTGAATTGATGCGTTAAAAATGTTAGCTTGTTTGACACGGTTATAATGAATTGAAATTCATTATGTGTTATTATATTATCTGACAAATGATACATTTTGTACTTAGTTAAAAGGATTATGTAGAATCATTTACATCAATATTTTTGTTTATTTGTAAATATATCGGACACAATAAGTTATTCAATATGAAAAAGAAAATCAAATAAACCTAGCTTTCATACATTATACGGTAGTAATTTCCAGTTATTGGGCAAAACATTAAGCGAAGTTGCACTTAACAGGAATCCTCAGTATGTGGAAATTCAATTTCGATGATATGGCAACGGTGTTTGTTTTGATCACATATGGCGATAAGCTCCAACCGATATTATCCTCGGAATAAATTCAGTAGACTGTAACATACTGTAACTGTAACTGTAAGTTCTCCTTGCCTTTTAGATCGGCTGCTACAGCATTTTGAATGTGAACTCTGAATTATATTAAGTCAACTAGAATGTGTTTTTAATCAGGAGTGAGCATGTGCGGCACCCAGCGGCTGGATAACTTTTTCATATGCAGGATCTCAACCAAAATATGGTGTGTGTGTACTCAGTACTAATATTTGTGGCAACTGCTAGCTCACGCACCTTTACATTCCGGTCAGCCAACACCATTTCATGAACTTTTTTGACAATGTCCACAGTAAAGTAAACTATAGTAACTAGATTCATAGTCTGGCGGATACAACGACGGGAGCCAATTTGAACTGTCAGTAGGTGGAGCCAATCGAGCAAATCTCGAGTAATTTATGTTAAGGGCCTAGTAGCCATTTGTAAACAATAACTATAAATGTTGATTTCTCACGAGTTACGCGAATCCCACCATATCCTGCTACTCCGTATGGTAGAACTAACATTCTTCTACCAAATGCTGCTTTCGTTTCACGAGAGTGATTTGAGATTCAAGAGAAATCGATATTGAAAGTCATTGTTTAAAAAAGGCTTTTAGGCGCTTAACATGAATTACATGAATTACCTTAAAAGTAAAGAGGTTACGGAATTTTGTTCAATATTACCAAGCGGAATTTTGACAATTGATCTGCATGGAACGAAATGTCACCTTCACTTCACTTACTTCAATAATCGAACGGATTATTTTTCCGAAAGTAAAAGTGACGCAACTAGTTTGCGTGGAAGTTTCCATTCCATTTTTATTTTTCGTTCTTTTCAGGTGCGTACTGCTGAAGAAATTTCTTTTCGATTCTTTACTTTTTCGTTTCGGTGAACGGAATTTAACATGGGTTTGATACAGAAAAAGAATTTCTTTCGAACACGATTCCGACCTTAATGCCTGGGACAGACATACAACGCTAACCGTTGTACGAACTGTCAAATACTTTAATCCAGTACCAAAAAACACGTACTAGACTAAAGGAGTACAACGCTGTACGTTGTATGTCTGTACCAGGCATAAGTGAAGGTGACATGTCGTTCCATGAAGATCAATTGTCAAAATTCCGTTTAGTAATATTGAACAAAATTCCGTAACCTCTTTACTTTTTAAGTCGATACTGACCATAAGCAATGAAAATCTAAATTTCTAGCTCTCGAAGCGGAAGAATCTCCAACCTTCCGAACCAGATTCCGGATGATCTGTTAATTAGATGTCAGGTAGCGTGCCCTTTACCAATTAATAGACGCACTAAAGCGATCAACGAGCATTTTTATTTCGGACAGGCAGTGGCCCTCAGCTGTTCTTGTCCTCGGAGGAGTGTTCAGAATCATCCTGAGGAACTTATTCCGAACACGCTGCAGCTTCAGGTGATGTGTTTTAGCGCAACTCTCCCAGGCTGGCATGCCGTATACAATGACCGGTAGTATGATTTGCTTGTAGACAGCAAGCTTGTTTTTAAGAGATAATGTAGACTCCCTAAAAATAAGCTTGCTGTCTAGGGAAACGCCAAGGTAGACAGCTGATTTGCTCCATTCCACCGTTGTGTTGTTTAGGCTTATTTTACAATCCTCAGGCGGAACAAGTCTTGGAGAATTTTAGTGCGGAAAGAGGATGGGTCTTCGCCGCGTTGATGCAGATATTCCATTGGGTGAAGTATTCAGACAGAACATTCAAGCTTCGCTGCAGCAGTGGGCTTATATATTGGCTGGCATATTACGCTTAGCGACGTTTTTACGCATGCACACCATAGACTAACTCTAAGAACAGTAGGTCCCATACAAAAAAGATTTTTTTCTTGGCTCAGTCAGTACTAGAACATCGGTCCCAAGCTCAATAATGCGCCCCTAATAATGAACTCACACGAACACACTCTCAAATATTCTGTCAAAATAACACAGCAAATCAAAACAAAGGCGCAAATATGTATAAAAAGGTGCTGGCTACAAGGTGTAATTCGGACCAAGGGGTTCTACAACAGTGAACCAATTTCAAATCGCAAGTTGCATATTGATTGTTGTGCACACTGTCGTGTCTATCATTGTGCAAAAAATATTTGTTTTCCCTCCGGGAAATGCCAACATCAACATCCAAAGCAATGGAGAATATATCAGCAAACTGCCGAAAACCTGGTCAAATTAGTCCTAAACAGATAAATGTTTCCACACAACGAGAAATAATAATAAATATTGCTTAACTTACACAAACCAATTAGAACTATAGACACTGTATATAGACCGGACAACAATTGTCTTATGCAGCCAAACGACCTGTCAAAAAATGCAGCCAAACGGACTGTCAACTTTTGATTCACTTTAAAGGAGCAAGTATTGTGATCAAGTATTGTCAAAAGTCAAAAGCCAATTATGAACAAATAAGGGATTTTCTACTCTTTCTACTTCCATATTCAGTAAATGTAAGTATTTTCGGTGTATTATTTATTGAAGTTTGGATTATTAAAAATGACTTGAAGTTTAAATCAGAAAACCTCTCAGCCTGATACTAGAACGCAATCTACGATGAACTGCATCAGGACCCGACTTACAAATTCGACGTGTTCTAGCCATAGCGCATGAAAAATTTGATCAAACTGACTAGTACAGAACATCAATCAAACAAAATTCAAACAACAGAATCTATGTAATCTATGTATCTATGTATTTTTAAAGAATATCTTCAAAAGGAATCAAAACAAACTACCAACATCGAAACCGAATCTTTTTTAGCCTATTGCGCTGTTAACTTCAAGTTTGTACAAATACAAATGGTGCCAGATCAATTGCTCAAATTGATGACACTTTCAGGGTTGGCAGATTGTTTGATTTTGCGTTGTCCGGTCTATATACAGTGTCTATTGTTAGAACTGTGTACCAATTCTATTCCGCATACGTTATGAATCGCGGAGACATGAGGTGGAACAAATTTTGCCACCTGGCATGTGGACTTTGAGCCGACTAGAGTCCCTGTAAAGAGTCACGCAAAGAGGAACATGCCACACTTATTTCAATTAGTTCTCATTTTGCGTTCATGTATGATTCAGATGGACTGCTCGATAGGTAGTCCCGATAGGAAGATTTGGCTTCACTCTTGGCGTGACTCTTTATAGGAACTCTCGGGTCGACGAATCTGTTGCTCTTCTGTTTCTTAATGGGCATTTCAAGCTATTGGTTTACACGACAAAGTTATCTTAGTTCACTCCCACAGTTATTAATTTAAAGCTTCCGATGGCAGTGCCAATTTCGGTTTTTTATAATTGTGTGGCAAGAACAATCAGACCCTATGCACAGGGAGGTGAATTTTTTTCCTTCTACGAAAATGTTTTAGAACAATCCAAGAATCGAATCCAGCCACCTCCTGCATTGCGTTGCTGTGTAGCTGCACCTTCACCGACTGAGCTTAGAGAGTGTTTGGTCCTGGGAGCTTTTATAGCTCTCTTCTCTTATTAGAAAACCTCAGTGGGTGCTTCTGAGTTATGAAAATTTCTAAGAGTTGAAACTCTGTTTGTCAAGTTTCGTTGCCGTGAACGTACCAAGAAACCAGTATATGAAGACATTGTATTCAAAGTAGTTTAGCCCTCATAAGCAATTGGATGAGTACCATAACTTATGGTCCATAGGTAACATCCAGAAACATTTTTGTTGAAAGGGACTTACACCTAAGAGTTTTATTAGGCTTTTTGACGTTTAATCACCTTTCCCTTTCTAGCACATGCAGAGGAATGATGGTTTGTCTTCCACCAAAAGATTTTCCTTCTTATCTGCACGCCTTGGTTTTAAATGGCGCTGTAGTGTCCGTGCGTTCAAGGTCACTAAGCCTAATGGCAGGTAATCAAACTTCAAAATGACATCTACTACGTCTAAAAGGAACCCAATGATCCAAAGGCTTGGCCACAATAGATACGTTTGCGTTCCGTTGACGTAAACTTGACAGAAAAGCAATAGATCATTGCACGATGGCGTCATCAATACAATTTGCACAGTTCAGGGAACTTGTTTATGTGGACTTAGAATATATCGGTTTGAGATTGTGAGCTATTTTAACATCATTTCCTGAATCTAATTGTACAAAATCCGGAAAAATGCAATGAATTTTTTTGTTTGAACAGTTCGAATTCAAACACCTTGTAAACAAGCTCCTGAAGTGTCAAGAAAGAGGGGTTAACACATTCCGTGCAATGATCTATGGGAAAACTGTCAAATTCACGCAAACGCTTCCGTAACGTATCAAGTGGGCCAGGCATAACGGTTTAATGAATGACATCAGTTGCAGAGTCACTTATTTGTGATTTTGTTCCGGTGAGATCTGAGGTAATTTGACATGTTATACGCTACACTGGGATTAATTAAGGCATATTTTCAAATTAATATTAGGTGCGCAACTATGTTCCCGCTGTTTAGCAATAGATGTCGTCAGTAGTAAGTGCTGGTCGAATTTTGTACATCTCAAGCGTCATAAACTAAGCTCAGACATATGGTAAACAAACCGTTTTGCCAAATCAGTGATTTTGGTTTAGTGTTATATATTTTGGTTGCTTGAAGATGTCTGATTTCGTGCCAAATAATCGTCATTTGCGGGAAGTGTTGATTTTCTTCTTTCATTCGAAGAAAACGGCGGCTGAAGCACATCGAGAGCTCCAAAAAGTTTACGGTGATGCTGCTCTGAGTGAAACAACGTGTCGTGATTGGTTTCGTCGCTTCAAAAACGGTGATTTCAGTGTTGATGATCGTCCGCGTGAAGGAAGGCCAAAGCTTCGAAGACTCTGAATTGGAGGCATTGCTCGATGAGGATCCATTTCAAACGCAAGAAGAGCTTGGTTCAGGATTAGGAGTTTCCCGCCAAGCCGTTTCTAAGCGATTGCATGCGTTGGGAATGATTCAAAAGCAAGGAACTTGGGTTCCTTACGATTTGAAGCCAAGAGATGTTGAGCGTCGTTTTTCGTCTGTGAACAACTGCTCCAGCGGCAAAAAAGGAAGAGTTTTCTACATCGCATTGTGACGGGTGACGAAAAATGGATTCATTACGGTAACCCAAAACGGAAACATTCATGAGGACTGCCCGGGCATGCTTCAACATCGTCGCCTAGGCCGAATATTCACGCTGCGAAGGTTATGCCGTGTATTTGGTGGGACCAAGTTGGTGTTATTCATTATGAGCTGTTGGAAGCAAACGAAACCATTACCGGGAACGGTATCGAACTCAATTGATGCGATTGAGCCGAGCACTGCAAAAACGGCCACAATACGAGCACAGACACGAAAAAGTGATTCTTCAGCATGACAACGCTCGGCCTCACGTTGCGAAACCCGTGAAAACTATAGTCACTAGATTCATAGTCTGGCGGATGATACAACAACGGGAGCCAATTTGAGCTGTCAGTTGGCAGGAGCCAATCGAGCATGATCTCGGTAATTCATGTTAAGCGCCTTCTAAAAGCCATTTGTGAACAACGTTGATTTTCTCACAGGTTACGAGAATCTCACTATATCCACTGCTACTCCATATGGTAGAACTAACGTTCTTCTGCCAAATGCTGCTTTCATTTCACGAGAGTGATTTAAGATTCAAGAGAAATCGATATTTAAAGCCATTGTTTACAAATGGCTTCCAAACCATAACATTAATTACCCGAGACCTGCGCGATTGGCTCCGCCATAGTGACGAGTTCAAATTGGCTCCAATCGTTGTATCCGCCAGACTATGAATCTAGTGACTACCTCGTGCTTACCTGCTTGCGAGACCAGGTAGCTGGCACCTATCTTGTTGCCTTTGTCTTGAAAGAGCTATGTAACATCGCGGCGGGCGCAGAATCGCCATGGGCCCCACACTGACAGCTGTTGAATTCGGCGGCTAAAGTTGGCAAACCGATCGCTGCGAAGACGGATCCAATGTTGAAAGCTTCGAAAACGTAGCCGGCACGTCAGCTACCTGGTGGAAACGCTCAAATGGGAAGTCCTACTCCACCGCCATATTCTTCTGATATTGCACCGTCCGATTATTACTTGTTCCGTTCGATGGCACACACGGTCGTTTGAAAAAACCCATTAATGGGTGAAAAAACACCCATTTTCGCTAGAAGTGTCTCTCCCCATTTAATGGGTAAACTCGATTTACCCATTAATGGGTAAAAGCACTGTATGTCACAAAATGGGTATTTATTCACCCATTGCGAAGAAGCCAGGTTTTCCTATAATGGGTAAAAAATTACCCATTTTTGCGTATAAATTATATAGCAGTTTTGTAGATTATAAGTTCATGGTTGTCATGGAGTTAAATGAATAAATGCAATGAATAAAAAAGAAAATAGTTGTACTGTTTATTCATGCCTTTTTTGATATACCTATAATACTAACCTAAATACTTTTGGAAATAAATCCTTCAAACATGTGCCGGCTGAGGTTCCCAAATGTTGATAGTGAAGTGTTGAGATTATGTCCAAATTTGATGTGCTGATCCAAATCACCCAACGTATTTTCTTCGATGGGACACATCCATCAATTGGGTAGGGATAACCTTTTATAATATTTAAAATAAATGAGCGTTTCAAATATATAAGAATAATAATCCTTACCCTTTAGATTTCCGTATGAATCTGTGATCAACTTCTTTCTAAGTTCCTCTTTAGATCATGTTTCCGTGTTTCACCAACATTGAACTTTTTTTCACCCATTTTTGTTATTGTATGAGGTTTTCTCTAATGGGTATTTTTTTACCCATTGTCTGATTCAAAAATTCCCCCATTTTATGACAGATAGGAGAACTATTTAAAAATGGGTGTTTTTTCACCCATTAATGGGTTTTCGCAAACAACCGTGCATGGTCTCACTGGTCAGCAATTCCACTCATATGATGACATCTCAAAATGGCTTGCATTCTTGGATAAGCATCAAAAGAAAACAGTTCAATCGAAATGGTATTCACGTTCTACCAGAAAGATGGGAAAAAGTCGTAGCGTAGTGATGTGCCGAATACTTTGAATAATTCGTTTGTGACCTATGTTTTCAAAATAAAGTTCCTTTTTCACCAAAAAACAGCGAGAACTTAGTTGAGCACCTAATACATCATTCGTTGAACTTCGTCCCAATTAGAGGTTCAAAGGTTCAACCAGCGAAGAGTAACACAATTTTCAAAATAGTGCAGAAACTCTGTCAGTTCAATAAGCATTCAAAGAGAGCAATCCTTCGAACTCACCGAAACTAGTGTGCCTGTATTAGTAGAGTGACGCCATGTCATCCCTGTAGAAAATAACAAATTTGGCATCCCTGATGCTTTGAGTTGACAACACTGAATGTGTGTCTGCTGAATACTCAGTACTTTTTCAAACAGACGCATCTGATTTTGTAAACAAAGAGGAGAAGTAAAGATTCAAACGTTTAATTCTTGAAACCCTTAGCTACTTTCATGCAAACTAAGACCCACCAATACAAGGAATAACACTTCCCAAACATCATGCTAATGATACTTTTTCCTTGAGGAGTGCTGAGAGTTTTGAGAAATTTACGTTTGAATTTTTCTTCCCCTCGTTGTTTACGAAAATCGGTGCTGCGCCCGTCTGAAAAAAATACTCGAGGCTCTTCTGAGCACCTTATTATTGTTTTCTTCACATGCGTTTGACAGGTCGCCTGCTCGATTGGAATGACACTGACAGAAAATTTCGGTTCCAATTTTGACAGTGTCGTCACTCTGCTAATACAGGCACACTAACTTCCGAAACCACCCCGAGTTAAACAATATTGGAAAATTTTCGGAAGTAAATTTGAACCACCTCCCAACTACTCATTAAATATTCCGAACATTTATTTCTATTTACAAACTTACAGCTCTACTCGTGTGTTGTCATCTGGCTATCAGCAATTAACTAGAAACTATCAACTCTTCCCGGAAATCTTCTCGCCCCAGCATCCTGGCCTAGCCGGGCCATGGCGTTTGTCACTTTGCTCACATCGAACGAACCAGAATCGCTTGCCTCCGAAGGGCGAGCGCTCGTGGCCACCGCACCGCCGGATGCAGCATCTTCGTGTTGTACGCGTCGACGCTGCTCCAGGTGGCTAAACTGAACACTCATACCGACGGCTACTGTCGAGATGGTACCAAACACTCCGTAGTACATATACGACACGGAGTAGATCCGGTAGAGGAAAGAATCATCGAGGGCTCGTGATGCTCCGACCCTACTGATTTGATCCACGATGATGTAGGAGGTATTGTTGGCGAGGACTTGATACATCGCTGATGCAACCTTCGATAGGAAGTTGGCAGTAGCGAGTCGTAGCACTTCGACAAACATCATACGGCCGGTAACGATCCATACGGTCACAACGCGGGATACCAACATCCCGAGGGCGGCTCCTTTCCAGTTGGCAAATGGAACAAACATGGCGAGGATGAAAACTCCAGCAGGGAGGTCCTGAAGTGGCTGACAGTACCAAGACGACGATTCGATAACTCCTGATAATAGTCCGAGCAGGAAACCAACGCCCAGGATCAGGATGGCGTAGATTGTACCAACCAGTTTGATCACAGTCAACTGGTAGCTGTCGGACTTTGCGGAATCCGGGAAGCAGTGAGAGGAAATCTTCCCAGGTGACCGTTGCGAGGGAGTTGATGTTGGATATGTTCAAGGTAAGGGCACCGTTAAAAAGCGTTCAACGAAGAGACCCCAAACTCCGGGGACTTTGGCAAAGTAGTCCACGTCATGAAGTAGGGTAGAATGTGATCCATCTTCTCGATGCTTCCGGCTTTCAAGGGTCACAGCTGTGATACAGTGCCAAAGATGCCTGTACCCACTAACCAGGGTAGTGAGAAGAGCACGGTGACAAGAGGTATGTTGATCAGCATGGTTTGACGAATTTTGCACAAAGTTGGCATACTCAAATATCGTTGGACGAAGTTTTGCTGGCATCCCAGCAGACTAAGGGACATGAAGAGTTCGCCAAGCCATGCTGAGGTGGTTGTCACTCGGAGATGCAAGTCAGCTGCAAAATTGAAGAAGTTCATGCGTCCGTTCTGTGCTCCAATCTCGATGATATGACCCATTCCCCCACTTTTGATGCTACAGTAGATCACGATTCCGACCAGCATTGACGTCATACTGAGACTCTGGATGACGTCAGCTGCAACGGCTGCCTTCATGCCACCGAGAGCGTTGAAGAATATACTGATGCAGGTGATACAGAGAAGCGATGCCCAGTATGGGACTCCGATTATGGTATTCAGTGCCACTGTGGGCGTGTAGATGGTGACGCCTAGGCTGAGCGAGAGTACGGAGGATGCACGTTCCCGAGGCAAGACATCGAACCAAACGACTGTTGAACCTGGAAATTTAGAATAACATATTATTTGTCAATCGATTTCAATCGCTCGTTCTCACATACCTGAGCTCCAGGTACTGATAGACCGACGTGATTCCTAGATCGAAATACACCGGTATGAACACAAAGCACACGATCGGATAGGCCGTCAGCATGCCGTAGAGTGTTTCCCACATGGCCGTCCCCCTGTAGAAGAACTCGCTCGGATAACCGAGCACCGAGATGACACCAAGAGTGCCACGTGCAATCGATAGCATCATCGCCACACGGGAAATGTGACCGGCTCCGAAGACGTAGTCCTCCTTGGTTTTCACCTTCCGACTGCATAGCCGCTTGCGGATCGGAATCAGCGCCGACACCACGACGAATGCCACAAACGCCAGATAGTTCCATAGATTGCTCACCGTCGGTTCATCCAGCTGCCGTTGCTGTAGGGAAGAGAAAATCAGAGAGAAAATTAATTCGCACTCACCGACAATGCCGCAAACAAAGTGAATCAAACGCCAAGTCGGCAACGATGTTGTTTAACTTCCTTAATCGCAGGGCATCAACTATCTTCAATCCGGTTAGGGTAAGGCTTAATAAGCACATATTAGTGAGATTGTTTACTCTTCGAAAATGTTTAGGTGTCATCGTGTTTCCGGCGCCGATCGAATCAGTCAAAACAAAGTGCCAAGTGTAAGTGGAATCATTTTTTTTCCAAACGATAGCATACTAATCCATGCACGTAAACAAATGCAAATGTAGTCTAACATTTCCCGCGATTGCTTGCACTCGCTAGCCTAATAAATTTAAAAATTCGCAACTAGTGAATACCGATAAATGCATAACAGTCATTCTTCGGAAAGTTTCGCAGAAAGTGAACCACATACTGTGAGGCAACACGTGTCGTGCGCTTTCTGACCCAAGTTCGCGCCATTGATATGTAGAACGAATGCATTCGATAGCTTCGTAGTATTCAACGGTGGATCGTTTCAACTTGCAACTCATAATTAATCGTCTTTTCGAATAGGTACTGAGCGAATGTTTGGAATCGTAAGCTTTGTGGGTTAACGGTTCCGATATTAGTCTCTTTGTGCCAATATTCATCCAACGTTGAATCTAGATATTGGAGAGCAAATAGTTTGCTTTCTTTTCGTTGTAACATTTGCTTACGTTTGATAACGAATACGTTCATTAGCACGTATACTTATGTACAGTACTGGCAAGAAAGAAAGTACACACTGTAAAACCCTTTAGAAAATTGATTATATGTTGACTATGATAAAGTATAGCACATGAGTTGGTTTGAAGAAAATTATCGATATTCCATATGTATTTAAATGAATGTGTCAGTTTGCGCACGGCGTGCTTCATTTACCTGTAATAGATATACTTAGAAAATGTTTAACAATTGAGCTTGGCAAAAATAAAGTACACACCACAGTGCATTATTTTTATATCACTACAGACAACACCATATCGATAAACTCTCTTCTTGCCCCCTCATACTGGACGTAACCATGGCAACTGTCAAACGTTTATAATCGTGTTTGCGTCATAGATGCAAAGTTTCGAGTTTGTTGTTTGAAGTACATCGAGAGCATGAAAATATCGTTGCTAGTGCGAAAACTTATTGTGAGAGATTGTGAAAATGGTCTCTCATACAGGAAAATCGCGAAAAAGTTCGGAGCCAGCTTTTCTGCGGTTCATAAGCTTTGGAAAAAATATCAACAGCGGGAAATGTGAGTGATAAAGGTGGCCGAAAGAAGAAATCCAGTGTTGACAACCAGGTCGAGATCAAATATATCCGCAACAACTGTTCGTCTGCAATTGGAACAAGAAGGGCTTAAGAACAAATTTGCCGTACGCCGTCCTCACATCAGTAAGCGTAATCGAATCAAACGTTTGGAATTTGCGAAAAAGTATGCGGATAAGCCCATTTCCTTCTGGAAACCGGTTCTTTGGACAGACGAAAGCAAATTCGAGCTGTTTGGTTCCAAACAACGGCCGAGGGTATGGATCAAACCAGCGAATCTGGACAAAAATGGAAGAAAAACAGTAAAGCACGGTGGAGGCTACATTATGGTTTGGGGGTGCTTTATTTGGTCAGGAGTTGGAGAATTGGTCCGTATTTAAGGAATTATGACGGCCGACAAGTATATCGACATCATCTCCGAAAATCTGGAGGTTTCCTTGCTGAAGGTTGGGCTCGAGCCTGACTTCCTCTTTCAACAAGACGACGACCCAAAACATACGGCTCGTAAAACTCAGACGTTTTTCCGTGAATCACGTATCAAAGTGTTGGAATGACCGCCCTGTCACCGGACTCGAATCCGATCGAGAATTTATGGTCGATATTGGATTCAAAACTGGACAAAACCGATGTTACCAACAAGAACCTGCTCTTTGAAGCTCTACAGGAGACCTGGGCGTCAATTGACGAGCGTTATTTGTGAAATCTCATCAAAAGTATACCACGTCGGCTGGAAGCAGTCATCAGTGTCAAAAGAGGTTATACAAAGTACTGAGTTCGAGTCAGTTTTGATTAAATTTGATTACCTAGTTATACTTCTTCTCTGTGTACTTTTTTCTTGCCAAGCGAAAATAAGAGAATAAAAGAATTTCAAACTACTCCGAAACAATAAGTCTTCTAAAATTTTTTGATATACGTTTTATTGTTCTTCGCACTATTGCCTCCTTTTCGTCCAAAGGAATCGTTGTTGTAACTATAAAGATTAAAATATAATCTTTCGAAGAAAATGTACCATATCAGTGAGTACTTTTTCTTGCCAGTACCGTATATATAGATATGAGGGGATTGTTTGTCTCCAAACGGACTGTCATAAGTTGTCTCTAAACGAGCATAACGAAAAGTAGGAGTAGTTTTAACACATTGAGGATGTATGCTAGTCCGAAGCATCATCTGTTGGTTCTCTATGTAATAACAGCTGATCTGGCTCATGCTCGTCCCAATTTGCACAATAGACGTAATGTTTGCGGAACAACGCTCTAGTCGAGGCATCTGCTAGCATGCCAAAATATCATGTCGAAGTAATGTGACGTGAGGAGAACGTAGACAATATAGTTTGACATACTAGCAGATGTCATACCTCCGATAAGGAGTGTATCGAATATAAGCTATCCACATACATTGGCGTTGTACGTATGTATTTGTGATGGATTTTTATGCTCTGAACACTGCATGCTGTGCGTCTGACTGTCAGCTTTCTTTTGTTTACTTGTTTGTGCGGTTCAAATTCTGCGTTTTTAAAATGTCGCGTATTGAAAATGAAGATCGAGAGTAGGCTGCGCTGTTGATCCAAGTGGTTGCAAACCAGTTCGCGCGTGTGGTATTTGCAATTTTTTTATTAGTTTTCACCCGTAATACCCTTAAATATTGTCGTAAAGTGTTCCTCGGAGTGTGGTGCCAGTGTTGAGCATCGAAAATCTCATTCAAATGTGGGCCAGATAGTGAAAATGAAAAAAAGTGTCATCCATTGAATAAAATTTTCTTCATCCGTTCCCGTCGTCATGGTTGTCATGCCAGCAGAATCAACAACGCAAGAAGAGCTAGTGTCGTTGTAGTGGTAGTGTATTGAACGTTAATAGTGCTGCTAGCTTGCGGTTGTATTAGAGCCAATTTGGATGGAATGTATTCGTTAGCTTTGAACTTGATGGTTTTAAAACGAAGAGTCTCTATGAAAAAAATACGACACACAAAGAGATATATTGTTCTGATCGCAGTGAAAAAGATTTTGTCAGTCATATTTTCCATGTATATGTGCTAGTACTTAAAAAGAAATAAGGTTCTACCTAATGTGAAAAAACCTATGCCTTGTGATTTGCTCACATTTCTGCAATTGGATACGGGATCAAACATTCAGCTAAGTATAGTGTTTTAAATATTATTGCTTCATTCAAACATACATTAGTACAAAGAAATATTGGCAAACATGAACGGTTCATGGGAGCGGAGGCGCTGTTGCGCGGAGAAATCCAGACGAGCGGCGTATGCGTGTTTTTCTGTCCGCCTTTTTCTCTTCTACTACTCTGGGTTTTTTGCTTTCGTTCGTTTTGCTGTTCGATCTGTATGTATTCTCGTTGCAGCTCGGAACCGGAAAAAGTCACTCACGCTAAATCTATCTAACTGATTTTTAATATGGTGGCAGGGTGTTGCATGTGGGAGCTGTGTAGCACATCAGATGCACTGCACAGCGAGCTTGATGCGCCACTGTGCAAACGTACGAAACAAGAGTGAAATCGACTGGCGCTAGTGGGGTTTTCTAGTTTTCGGCTTCGACGATGATATAATCCTTGTGGTGCGTTGGAGAAGTGACCGTGCAGGGATTTGCGTCGGAAAAGGAGAGAGGCATATGAAACAATTTCTTCCCGAAGAAAGGTTTACCCTTAATTTAAAAACTACTCTCAATCATTCCCTATTTAATGCCCTTCTACTGTTAATTTGTCATGTTCTCTGTGGAGCATTTTGACGTTTTGCCCACGCAAACCTGTGCACCGTTCGCTGTCTGAAACAAATTTCAATACTTTCATGTTCATCTAGGCATAATTAATAAATATATTCGTTTACGTTTCCTCTGCTTGGTAATATTTGCATTTTCAGCTGCGCATTTCTGCATTTTTGTGGGTTTTGACTCCACTAGCCCGCGTTGTGCGGTGTGTGCGTTATTTCTGGTTGTTTGCCGAGTTCACGTTTGCTAATGACTACTGTCATTTATATCATTTACATTGTTTGCCCTTGGAGGTAGTGCATATGTTTGTTGGGGTTTGATTGATTTCTATTTTAAGAATAAGATCTTTTATTATCATATATTTTATATTTGTATATTTTTTATGGTCCAATTGTCATGTCTACTCTAATGCTTTTCTTTTTCAATATGTTCCCTATTATTTCCCCTTTTATTCCAAATATTAAATAGTTTTCTGATCACATAAAGCTTTGTTACTATTAATATTATTTTTCGGGAGATCCCGGACGCTTGTGCACTACGTATCATCTGTGTTCGTTGTTCAACAGGGATAACCCGCTCCCTAATAACATTTCATTACATGTGTCACATATGAGAGGTCGAGGAGTTATCCTCGTCTCTCCTTCTGAACTTCATCTACTACTCTCTGTTACGTAAATTGCATGCATACGTTCAATACCGCAGGGAATGGGGGTCTGCATTGTGTCAGACAGAGTTAAGGCTGGATGAAAAATCGGTCTTCAAACTCAGAATTTTGACGTATTTCTGTGGTCTATTGAAATAAACCACCCCCAACACCCCCAGTGGCCCCAACAGCATCCTTACTGTTGGTTTAAATCGGTCCTCAAACTCGATGTTCTAAACGTATTCTTGTATTCCATTGAAATAAACCACCCACACTGGTAAGTGGCCCCAACAGCATCCCTACTGTTGGTTTAAACCGGTCTTCAAACTCGGTGTTCTTAACATACTCTTGTATTCCGCTGAAATAAACCACCCACACTTGTGAGTGGCCCCAACAGCATCCACTACTGTTGGTTTAAATCGGTCCTCAAACTCGATGTTCTCAACGTATTCTTGTATTCCATTGAAATAAATCACCCACACTTTGTGAGTGGCCCCTAACAACATCCCCACTGTTGGTTTAAATCGGTCTTCAAACTCGGTGTTTTAAAATACTTTTGTATTCTGCTGAAATAAACCACCCACACTTGTGAGTGGCCCCAACAACATCATTACTGTTGGTTTAAATCGGTGCCAAAATTTAAATAGCTTTAATGTGCATCTCTGTACAGAAAATAAATCGGGAACATAGTTAAATCCATATCGCTGCCGACGTCAGTTGAATTCAGCACACCGTTTACCAAAACGGATCCGGCTGCAAACCCAACCATTTTTTCCAACATCCCAGTGATTTCTCGTGGAAGTGCAGAGGTGTTCTCGGCTTCCCACAAAGCGAGTATCACGTCAACATATTCCAACCCACTCCCTATTTGACCTGCATTCGGGCGAGGCCGGCGCCGGTATTGCCTTAGTTTAGGACCACCAGTTTTTACACATTGAGGATGTATGCTAGTCCCAAGCATCATCTTTTGGTTCTTTGTGTAATAACAGCTGATCTGGCAATAACGGAGTAGCAACCTCGGGCGGTCAATCATGCTCATGCTCATGCTCTTAAAATGTCGCGTATTGAAAATGAAGTGAAAATTAAGGTTCTGGACACATGGCTAAGTGAGAAGGGTATTACTATGCGAAAATTTGCGAAGCGGTGTGGAATTCATCATGCGAGTGTTATAACCATCATTAATAAGTTTGGGGAACACTATTCTTTGGATGAGCTACCAGGAAAAGGCAGAAAACCCGGTTCTTCCAACCCGAAACTGGAGCAGAAAGTGGTATCTCTAATCATGAAGAACAAATCAATGTCGATACGTGGTTTGGCCAAAAAAGCAGGAACGAGTGTCGGAATGATCCAGCGTATCAAGAGGCGAAACCACCTGAAGACCTACAAGAAGCAGAAAATCTCGAAACAAAGTGCAGAACAGAAGAAGCGAGCAGCAACAAGGGCCCGGAAATTGTATTCGCGTCTTTTGCAGCGTCCGGATGCATGCGTTTTGATGGACGATAAGACCTAGGAGGAACTCAAAAACCCTTCCAGGTCCACAATACTTTACTGCCGTCGTTGGGGAGGATGTGAGCGATGCGGACAGATCGATTCAAGTGGAGAAATTCGGTCGAAAGGTACTGGTATGGCAAGCAATATGTTCCTGTGGTTTGAAGTCACCCATTTTTTACACTACCAGAACTATAAATGCGGAAATCTATCGATCTGAGTGTCTCCAGTAGAGATTGTTGCCTTTATATAAGAAGCATATTACACCTCCACTGTTTTGGCTGGATTTAACGTCGGCTCACTATGCCAAAACCACTCTCAATTGGCTTGCGGAAAAGGGTATAGATTTCGTTGAGAAAAATATCAATCCACCAAATTGCCCTCAGCTTCGACCCATCGAACGTTACTGGGCAATCGTGAAGAGGGTCTTCAGGAATACTGGTAAGTCAGCTGGGAACATGCAGGGCTCAAGCGTCCAAAAAATGCCATGCAACACTTGTCCGGAACTTGATGAAGAGCATTCGATCCAAAGTTCGAAAATTCGTGAAGGAATAACTTAAAACTTCATCCGGTCTTCATTATGTTCAAGTTTAACCTTGTACAATAAAGGATCAACTTTTTGTATGAATAAAATATCGGTTTTCAACATAATTTGAAAGAAAGTTTGTGGATAGCTTATTTTCGATACACTCCTTAATCGGATAGATTTCCCTCTGCGGCAGTGGAAGACCGTTTCTCCGGTCCACCAACAAGCTATATGCCTATAATTTCATTTCAAAGAGGAAAGCCGGTTAATCCCTACCCGTTGGATTATTTACCACGATCCAAGTAGAAAATCAACCTGATGACAATAAAGGGTGTCCCACATCAAATTGCATCACGGAGAAACATCGGACATCGGACTCGGGACATCGGAAAACAAGTCGGAATCGTGCAGTCAACATTACTACGAAACTCTTAGCATCGAACTGAAGGAGCAATGCGGTCAGAATGTATGATCTATTAGTGATCAGAATCACAAGCGTGTCGTGAAAGCGTTAAGGCGGAATCTCAATGCTTCGGCCAGGGATGTGGCCAAAAAGTTGAATCTGTCCAAGTTCAGAGAGCCAAGGACCAGGAAAGGCTGCATATCTACAGAGTGCAGAAGGCTCCAAATCGAACGGCAAAATACGGTGGGACAGTCATGGGCCTGGAAACTGTACACGCAGATGTTGACGAAGCCTCGTTGTCTCATCAGGGATGATGAGACTTACGTCAAGGAGGACCTCCGGCAGCTTTTGAGGCTACTGTTCTTCACTGCCCAGCACTAGTTTGATGTTCCGGAGGAAGTAAGGAAACAGCAACATTCACAATTTGTCAATAAAAACATGATTTAGCGAGCGATCTGCTCATGTGGCAAACGGAGTGCACCGTTCGTGACTGCCGGGACTGTAAACGAGGAGATCTAGCTCAAGGAGTGTCTACAGAAGCGTCGGTTTCCTTTGTTGAATCAATACGAGAGCCCTACGATCTTTTGGCCGGATCTAGCTTCGTGCCACTATTCAAATGTTGTCCTGGACTGGTACAAAGAGAACGGAGTCACTTTTGTGCCGAAGGACATAAACCCCCACCCAACGCACCGGAGCTAAGGCCCATCGAAAGATACTATTATGAAGCAAGCACTACTGGAGCATCCTAAGGAAGTCAAATCTTAGGAAGACATGAAGAAAAAATGGGTTTCCGTACAGAAGAAGCTGCAGCCAGATGT